>JAVJIF010011956.1:0-122562 GCA_038442645.1 Agave tequilana | reverse complement strand
AAGTTAGTTTTAAGAATTAGGAAAATCATAATTAGGATTTCTAAAAACTTGGTCAAAATAATTAATTGTTAAATTTTAGGTATAAGAGGAGAAATTGAATAAGTAATTAGTCTTGATTTTTACTTAATAAAATGTTCATACCTAATGCATATCTAGGATTCTAAGACAAAGACCCTGTGCCTCATATATAAAAAAAAAATCACTAATTAAGCTGGATACATGTGCCTCATGAAGCATAAGTATTCACGCCTAAAGGTGAGTTAATAAATAAGCATCCTTAGTTTTGGGGCCTAGTTCACTCGAATTTGAGTCCGAGGGGTGTTTTCTCACCTGGTGCCCTAAAACTAACCAGTTTGGGAGTCACCGACTTTAAGTTCGCTGCATGGGTGGATTAGAAAGCTTAAGAAAACTAAGAAATATTATATATATATACTAACACATCTAATAATCAATTAGTTAGGTATGAGGGCCTCAAGAAGCCTTAATACTTACACGAAAGAAAATTAGATGAGTTATATATATTTAAAAAAAAATCATAATAATAATAAAGAGGCATGAGAGTCCAAGTTAAGGAATTCTTAGATTCACAAAGATGCGTATGATTTTTGGTAACGAAAAAGACTATACAAACATTCAATTTTGATCCTTACCTAAAATGAATAACAATTTACTTTATTAAGACTAAGTTTAAGAATGAATAAAAATGATAATCCTAAAACTTATAGACTACTTAGTCTCTTCAAATATAATTCAAATATTTTCCTTTTTATGGATTTTGTGGGTGTAATCGATGAAAACCCTCACGAGACAACACTCGTCCTCTAGGGTAACCTAGGGGTTTAACGGCTTGTTGCACATGCTAAGTGCAACCGTGATTCCTACGAAAGTGAGTTAGCTAGTTTAGTTGTTCTTTCTTTTTGATTTTTACTCGAGGACGAGCAAAAAGATAAGTGTGGGGGTGTGATAGGTAGTAAAAAATACATAATTGTCATCACATTTACTATCACATTTTCATATTTATTCATATAATCATGCACTATTACTAATATTTTGTTATTTAATGTGTGCAGGCCTTGAGTATTTATTTAAATAAAGAATAAAAGCCTAATGAAGCCCAAAAGCCTATGTCCAAGCCCATGTCCAAGCCCAAGTGCAAGAGTGCAATTACAAAATGTCAAAAGTGCAAATACAAAGTGTAAATATTGCAAATACTACAAAGAGGGAAAGGATAGAATTCTATTCAACCCTAAATGCTTGGTGGATGAGGATAAATAAGAGTGCAAGGATGAAATTCGTTTTGGAAGAGATTTGGATTTAGGGTAACTTGATTACCAAGTTATCCCGAAATTTCAAATTAAAGAGTCGAGATACCAGATCTAGACGGATATAACTAGATGGGACGGACCAGATGAGGCCACGCGCGAAAGCGCGCGGCCAGGGATAATACTGTGGCCACGGAAACGCGGCCAGAGCCGCGTTTCCTCGGCAGTATGGATGAAGATGACTACCGTTTTCGTGGCAGAGTTTCACCTGGACTCTACTTCCTCCTGAGGTTATAAATACCCCTGCAGACGCAACAGAGAGGGGCATCCAGAGAAGATTAGGGTTTTTCTTTAGCTTTTCCTTAAATTTCTGCACGTTGTAATTTCGTTTTAAAGGCATTGTGGAGAAGAAGGAGCTTGTATTTGGAGACATATTTTCGAATAAAGGTTACCTCTTTTGCATATTTAATTCTTGTCAGTTAATTTTATTTCTGTTCTCTGTGATCTCTTGCTTTGTTTTTAATCTGCGATCTCTTGTCTTGTTTTTCCTTCTTTAACAATTCTTCTCATTAAGTAAAAAAAAATCATAAAAAAAATTTATAAAAAAAATGATGTCTAACTAATTCCTTGTGTGGTTTGCTGATCTCTTAAGCAACCCTAGGGCAAGTTAAGAGTTGAATAGATTGATGATCAGTTTTTGAAACCCTAGGTCTAAGATTGTTTCTCTTGAAGATTAAACTGATAATCAGATTTCTTAATCTAGGTTGCACACTTAAATAACTCTTCATGACTTCATACTTAAGAACTAGGACAGCATAAATTTAAGATTAATCTTTTCTTCTGCTGTACTTAGAAGTTAGGATGAAGCTTTGTTAATTTTTGGTAATGCAACTAGTTAAATTCTAGTATCATCTTTTCTTACTTGAATCCTTCTTAATAAACTTAGGGTAAATCATATATATCTCAAGATGAAATTCAACATCCAAGACTTGGATTGTGGGTTGGGTAGTAGATCAGTAAAACCATACTTCTTTACTCATATATACTTCAAATCTAATCCCTCCTTTGTTTTATTTGAAGCATACAGAGAAATCGGCCGAAAAGCTTGCATCGCATCCTTCCCTGAGGATCACGACCCGCTTTGGCCCTTGCTACAGCGGATAGCATTGAGACTAAGAACTCTACAACTCAATCTTTTTCTTTATAAATTCTTAAATCTCAATCAAAAGCCCTCCCCATACTTATCTTATGTATTGTCCCCAATGTATGAAAGAAACGTATAGATGTATGAAATAGAATGTAAAAGAGGTGCATAATATATATATATTATATATATTATATATATATATATATATATTATATATATATATATATATATATATATATAATATATATATATATATATATATATATAATACAAAATATGTACAACATCATGATTCTCCCATACTTAGATCTTTTTTGGTCTCATCCCTCTAGCTCTCTTCCTATCATTCCAATGGGTCTCTTTATAGGGCATAGTGGGGAGCCAATATTTTTATTATTTTAGTTCTCTTCCTCCCCAATCTCACTTCTTTAAGCTTTTCTTCATCAAATTTCTACATCCATTATTCAAAAATTGATCACCATCACACTTCTCAGTTGGAACTTCATCATTATGAACGCCTAGAAATTCTAACTCAGTTCCATCATCTCCTCAAAACTTAGGTCAACATTTCCTTGGAGGTGTGTATTTAATTAAAATATCCCTAGTCAGTTCATCCAAACACATGAATTCTTCTTCGAAGAGGTTTTCAAAGAGTAGGATAATCGGAGGTCTTGAATTATATTCTTATGTGATATACCATTGATTGGCTCATCAAAAGTGAAGATATTCAAATCAAATCTTTTTTTATAGGGGACTTTAAAATTAGGATCTCCGACATATGTCTTCTCATTAATATAATCATATTTAAATAATTCATCAAGAAGCAGAGACTCATTCTCTATACCTTCACTTTTCAGCACAATTATTTTCAACAAAGTTTACCTCAAACGTTTGTTTTCTTATCTTACGAGGGTTTTTCTAGATTGAAGACATTGACTTCTCTAGTCATATCCTCAAAGTTAATCTCATAGAATCATTCCTATAATTGATAATAGCATTGACAGTAGTAAGGAATGGCCGTCCTAGGATAACTGGAGTTTGAGCCCTAGGATTGGACACAGGTTGTGTCTCAAGAACTATGAAATTAACTAGGTAGATAAAGTCCACGACCCGGATAAGGACATCATTAATTTTTCCCTTTCGAACTTTTACAGAACGGTCAGCCGGTTGGATTGTGACTCGAGTTGGACTAAGATCGCCCAACCCCAGTTGTTGATAAACTGAGAATGGAAGCAGGTTGATACTTACCCCTAAGTCAAGAAGTGCACAACTAATCTCGGCTTATCCTATAGTGCAGACAATGGTGGGACAACCCGGATCCTTGTACTTGATAGGGATTAGACACGACAGTAGCTCACTAATGTTAGTGTTTAAGAAGACTTTCTTGGGTACATTAGTCTTTCTCTTCTTGGTGCACATGTCCTTAAGAAATTTTACATAGGATGGGACTTGTTGAATAGCATCAAGAAGTGGCACATTTATCTTCACTTGGTTGAAGATCTCAATTATCTTATCCATAAGTGGATTCTGCTTGTTGTTCTTCAGTCTATTAGGAAATGGTACTATAGGCTTGTACACCTGACTGGTTGACTTATCTGTTTCAGATTCATTAAATTTTGAAGGATTTGGACTAGATGAGGTGGATATTTAAGTGTGATTGTGCTGAATGGGATTGAATGGTGTTAAAACTAGATTATCAACTTTCTTTCCCGACCTCAATGTATGAATAACATTACATTGATTCAATGATTGATCCTCAACCAAATGAGCTTGTTACGAATTCTTAGGATTCATTATTGGCTGACTGGGCAAGGTACCTTTTGCCTCTCGTTCTGTGAATTGGCTAATTAGCTTATTTGAACTTCTAGCCTCTGTATAGTTTGCATGAAGGAATCTTCATGTATCTTTCTATGTTTCTCAAAGTCAGTCATTCTCCTTTCAAGCTGAGGATTCTAGAAGAAGGGTTGTGGAGCTTGGTTGGGAAAGTTTGTTGATAATTTGAACATTTAGGCGGATGGTTGGAAGAATTATGATAGTGATTAGAAATGTTGGGATTGAAGAATTATTGGAATGATGAAAGTGACTTGCATGGTTCGACCGTGGGTGGTCATTATTGTGTTGGCTTCATGAGAAATTTGGGTGATTTCTTCAGTCAGGATTGTACGTTGGTGCATAAGGATCATTGTTCGGCCTTGAAAAGGCCGCATTCATGGTTTAGGATATTGTTGCTGAGCTTGAAATACAGGACACTCCTCAAACACATGATTCATAGCTTTACAGTAAGTACAGCCCAGAGTTGAAAATTGGTTGGGCTGACTTGATTGACTGGACTTGGTTTCTTAGTTTCTAAAGCTTCCAGTCTTCTCGCTAGGTTAGCTAACTTAGCCTCGTTAGCTATGAATGATTCAATTGAATGGAGACCTCCTTTGAAGAGATGGAATTTGAATTCCTCAAGTTTTCACTAGTTGGTTCCATTGGATAGTCATTTCAGCTAGATTCTCATATAAATCCTATCCTTCATTATCGTCCTTCTGGAAGAATCCCCCTTGGCACATGCTTTCTAAAAGGGTTTTGGTTGAGTAGTCTAAACTGTCATAAAGAATTTGGCATTGTCACCATTTCTCAATTCCATGATGAGGACATTGGACAAGGAGGTCTTTAAAGCGTTCAAAATACCTCCAAAATGGTTCACTAGGTCTTACTTGGACTGCATGATGTTCTTCCTAACAAGAGCGGTATTATGAATTAGAAAAATTTCTTTAAGAAGACCTTGATGAAACTATTTCAGGATGTGATAGAGCCAGCCGCTAAGCTGTAAAGCCATTTCTTGGCTAAGTCCTTAAGAGCAAATAAGACAAATCTCAACCTAATAGCATCATCTACAAGGTGTGAGATTTTAATCATTAAGCATACTTCCTTAAATTCTCTTATGAAGAAATAAGCATCTTCGAACTCTAAGCCATGGAACTTAGGAAGTGTGTTGATGAACTGTGGCTTAAGCTCAAAGTTGTGTTCACCAACCGACGAAAGTTGGATGCAGGATGGAAGTGAGGTTCTAATGGGATAAAACCTATCCTGCAAAGATGTCAGTTGAGCTATAGCCGAATCTGGTCTTAGTTCGAACTTGGGTGGTGATGTGTTTCTAGTTAACCTAAATGAATTAGGGTCTCTTGACCACATTTGCATACACAAACACAATTACAAACATGTTCATCAATAGTTAACAAAAAAAAAACAACTAAGCCTAGTCTAAGGTAACCTTGACCTAGACAACTCCTAACTGGTTGATTGTCCACAGGAGGTATAATGCAGACTTTGACCACAACCTAATCAGCCAGGTCAGGGCAAGATTGGTGGGAGGTATCTGCGCAAAAGTGACGGGCCTAATTAAGCCAAACCACCAGCCTTCGAGGTTTCGCCCCCCAATCCCTTTCCTAGACACTGATTTGACAGGAGTCAAATTCTAACACCTCCCCCTTAGGATAATCTCCTAGTGAGTTTGAGATATTCCTAAGACCAACGTCTATCAGATTTTAAATTAGGCTTAGTTTGTGCGTGTGTTGGAGATGGTTTGTATGCTAAGGAAGAGTAATGACTTCCCCACCTTATCTTGATTTGGGTTTTTATGCCCTTAAAATTGATTGTGCAGAGTGTGCAAGATATAGAAAAGTAACATTCACAAGAAAATATCACCCAAGAATATTTCCTAAAGTATATGATATGCATACGTACCTTGTCTCCAGCTATCTTCAACAGTAATTGTAAAAGAAATATAATTAGACAAATGCCTAGAATGCAAGTCTAAATGTCTTTTAAGTAATTAGCAATCAATCAGATTACTGTTGGATTAAAAATAGGAAGTGTGAATATCAAATATAACAAAAATAACACATAAAAATTGTATCTTTGCAGAGTAATATGTCCTGCAAAAAGTATTTTTGGTAGTCCAAAAAATTTTCAAACTTTTGCGATGCAATTTCTTGAAATTCTGTTCTTACTTTCGAGAGTAGGGGCACAGAATAGCAAGTCTTCTCCTGCAAGGCTTGAGTGCTAAATCTGAATCTTGACGTCCCTGAAAAGAGACACCAAATTTGTTAGAAAATAATTACATCGTTTTCTCCCCCGGCAATGGCACCAAAAATGGTTGAAAATTGAAAATTGAAAGTGATAAGAATTACGGTCCAGCTTTGGGCTAACGAGTCATGTCCACAAGGAGGAATGCGAAAGAAAATTTTTGATGAATTGTTAAATAACAAAGGATAGTGCTGGTGTTTTTTTTCTTTTTAGTTGAAAAGAGAATGGAGAGAAGAGAAATGATTAAAAGAAAAATTGCAAATTTAGAGAAGGCTTTGGAAAAGGTGATCTTTAAAAGTGTTGAAAATTATTTTGGTTGTTTTTAATACAGGAAACAAATTTGGGCTAACTAATCTTCTACTTAACTACATACTTATCTCAAGAACATTTTGGTGCATCACTTTATCATAGGCAAAAACATTTAGTTCTTTTTATGTTCAAGCAAAACAGATAAGATGGTTTTGTTTAAGTCTTAAGACTTTCTTAACACATCATTAAAAAGAGAATATTAAATCATCAAGCGCGAAGAAGCAAGTATGAAATAAAAACAGTTTAAAAATATTTGTGTTTGAAAGTCCAAATTTAAAAGAAAGACATCCTCATGTTTTCAAGAACAAAGTTTAACTTAAGCATTATTCAGATTCAAAAGAGTTGCTTTCATAAAACTCAATCAAGAGAAAGAAGGTAGAAGAGATTAATTAGTGAGCCTAGAAGATGGTTTAGTTACTCATAATAAAAAGAAAGCATATAAGAAAATGAAATTAAACATAGACATATCGAATGGAGTCGAGTTGAACAAGCAAGTTGAATCTCCTTTGATTGTCACTTCAAGGATGAATTACACACTCAGTTCCAGTCTTCTCTCTTTGCTGGTCTAAACTAAAAAGTAAATATGAGATACAGCTTTTCAGAACAATCTAACAATATTCCTAAAACTCTAAAAATGAATAAGAATTCTAATCCTAGTCTTTACTCCCTTTTTTAGTGCAAACCCTACCTTTTATAGGTAAAAAACCCATAGGGGAGAGGAGTCAGGAGATAAGGGAAGCAAACGCTCCCCTTATCACCACCAAACGGCCGTGGTTCTGTGGCTATAGCCGCGGATCGGTGGCCAAGATGTGGCCAAATGGCCACATCTGGTGGGGATCCGGTTGGCGTGTGATTTTGCCCCCTTTGGTATGGCTGGATTTGCTGTTTGTCTCTGATTTTGATCTGATCTCTGGTGATTCTCAAGCTAATCGATTTGGATTCTGATAAAATCAAATTAACCAGTTTTCAACCTCCCTGTTTTGTCATAGTCTTTCCTGATTTTTGATTTGAAATTAATTCTGAATTAAATCAGAATTTGATGGGCTTTTGGGCTGTTTCTCTTCCCTTTCCTTTAGCAATGGGCCTGCACTTTATAAAAGAAAAATAAGACTTATTAATAGGATTTATAGATAATAAACATGGTAATGCGATTATATATATGCAATATATGTGACCGATCATAGCTCCTAGTGTGTAATCATTAGCATCACACATTACTTCGAAGGGTAGACTCCAATTTGATGCTATTGTGATAGGTACAGTGATCAACTTCTCCTTCAATAACTCGAACGTCTACAAACAATTATTGAAAAAGTTAAATGGTGCACCTTTCATTAATAAATTGAACAAAAATTTTATAATTTTAGAGAAGTCCCTGATAAATCGTTGATAAAATCCTCCATGCCCTAGAAAATCTCACGCCTCTCACATTTATTGAGGTGATAGCTTTTTAATGGTTTCAATCTTTACACGGTCCACCTTAATTTCTTTTTAAATATACGATGTCCAAGCACAATTCCTTCTTTCATCATAAATGACATTCCTCCCAATTGAGAACCAAATTTTATCTTCGCATCTCTACAAAACTAGATTTAAGTTATGTAGACATGTATCAAAAGAAAGACTAAAAACTGAAAAATCAACCATGAATACTTCTATTATTTGCCCAACCATATCATAAAAGATAGCCATCATGTACTTTTAAAATGTAGCTAGTGCATTGCATAAATCAAAAGGCATTTTCCTGTAAGCGAATGTACTATAAGAACATGTGAAAGTTGTCTTTTCTTGGTTTTCAGGTGCTATAGTAATTGTTATATCCTGAATACCCATCTAGAAAACAATAATATGCATGGCCCACAAGTCTCTCTAACATTTGGTCAATGAAAGTAATGGAAAATGATCCTTACAGGTTGCAGTATTAAGTTTCCTATAGTCCATACACACTCTCCACCCTGTGATTGTCCTAGTTAGTATTAACTCATTATTATTATTTTTAACTACTGTGATGCCTCCTTTCTTTGGAGCCACTTGAACCGGAATGACCCAATTACTATCATAAATAGGATAGATCATACCTGTGTTAAGAAGTTTCAACACTTCTTTTCTTACCACTTCCTTCATTCCTGGGTTCAAGCGATGTTGAGGCTGAATCAAGGTTTAATAGTTCTCCTCCATCAAGATCTTGTGCAAACAAACTGAAGGGCTTATACCTTTTATATCCATAATTGTGCAAGCAATCGTTGTTTTGTGATCTCTTAGCACACGCAAGAGTTTCTCTTCCTTGTCACCTGTCAAAAAAGAAGAAATAATTACTGGTAGTGTAGAATTTTTACCTAAAAATGTATACCTTATATTTGTGGTAACTCCTTGAGCTCTAATTTTGGTGCCTCCAGAATGGATGGTGGAGCTAGTGAGGTACGTGCTCCAAACTCTTCAATCTGTTGCCTCTCATACTTAGGCAATGATGTTATTGCTTCTATAGTAGTTCACATACATTCCTCCTTTCAAAATCATCCTCGGTGATGGTTGCTGAATGAATGAGGCATGCCTCAAGTGGTAATGTTGGGGTCTCATTCTCAAACACTTTTGTCGTCACCTTTTCAATTATGTCAATATAATGACATTCATCATGGTTGGAGGGATATTTCATTGCCTCAAAGACATTAAATGCGACTTCTTCATCCTGCACATGAAGAGTTAATTTTTCCTTACTGAACATCTATTAATGTATTACCCGTTGCAAGAAATGGACGTCCCAAAATTAGAGGTACTTCCCTAACCTTCTCAATGTCGAGTACGATAAACTCTGCAAGGAAGTAAAGCTTTTTCACCTTTACTAGCGCATCTTCAATTACTCCTCTTAGGTATTTAACGGACCAGTCCCCCAACTGAAGTGATACGCTAGTTGATTTTGGTTCTCTTAACCCCGGTATCCTGAACACAGAAAGAGGCATCAAATTAATACTGGAACCAAAATCACATAAGGTTTTTTCAAAATAAAAATTTCCTATGGTGCAAGGTATAGTAAAACTCCCTAAATCTTTAAGGTTTGAAGGAAGCTTGTTTAGCAGAATAGCACTTCATTCTTCATTCAATATTACTATTTCATAATCCTCAAGTTTTCTCTTATTTCTTAGGATCTCTTTCATAAATTTTATGTACTTGGGCATCTTTACTAGGGCATCCGCAAAAGGAATATTAATACGCAATTTATTAAATATATTAGAAATTAAACAAACTGCTTATCTGTAGTTTTTTTGCTTGTGTTTCTGGGGAATGGAAGTGGGAGAACATATGGCTTGATAACTGATTCTCTGTAGGACCTTGCAGAGCCTGAGAATCTCTCAGATTTCAGCTACATGGCCGAAGTTTCGGCTGACTGGCCAAATTTGGTTCTGTCTATCTTCTGCCTTCCTCTCTTTTTCTAAGTTTTCATCTTCAGTGTCTGTTGGAGCGAGATTTTCTTCTCTGAAGACTTGGTCCTGTGCTAGGGCTTTTTCACTTCTTAACGTGATTCCCTTGATGTGTTCTTTAGGATTAACCTTCTTGTTACTTGGTAACGATCCCTATGGTCGATTGGACAGCAGGCTAAAAATTTTACTTATCTGCACCTCTAGATTATGTCTTGCAGCTGCTTGGTTCTTCAGGTTGGTGTTTGTGGTGGTCATGAATGATTGTATAGTGGCGGCGAGCTGTTGCATTATTTTCTCCAGGCTTGGCTTCTCTTTTGTGGTGGTGGTGGCCTTACTTGCTGTTGCTGAAAGTTATTCGCCCCTCGGAGCACTGTTGTTGTTTTCGCTCCATCCTAGATTAGGATGATTCCTCTAAGTTAGTGTATACGTGTTCGAATAGGGGTTATTATTCCTCTGAAAGTTGTTCACGTAGTTTGCCCGCTCGTTTGAAGTGAACCCAAAGTTACCAATATGCCGTTTATTGGCTGGTTATCCTGTAGCAAATTCATCATATGGAAGGTTTTGAGTTTGGATGGCGCTTACATTGGTTGCATCGAGTTTCTTTGTTAACAATGCAAGTTGAGCATGTATTGCAGAGATTGCATCTATCTATGTACCCCGGCTGCTTTTCTTGGCATCGCTCGATCTGATTGCCACTGGTAGCTATTTGAGGGCATTTCCTCAAGAAGCTCGTATACTTCATCACGTTCCTTACTCATGAGTGCTCCTCGCACAACTGCGTCAATTATTATCTTGGTATTTGGATTCAATCTATTATACAAGAATTGAATCTCTAAGCAAGCAGAAAGTCCGTGATGTGGGACTTTCCTGATCAATCCTTTGTGCTTTTTCCAAGCTTCATAGATACTTTCAGATTCAAGTTGAGTGAAAGTTGTGAGATCGCCTTATAGTTTTGCTGCTTTAGATGGAGAGAAGTATTTTTGTGAGAAACTTATTTGCCATCTCATCCCACGGTGCTATGGTATTCTTAGGTAAGGAATTGAACCATGTCTTTGTAATCACCTAGAGGGGGGTGAATAGGTGACTAGCTAATCTAATGGTCAATTAATGCGGAATAAAACTATTTATGCAAACTAAAAATACTTAAGCTAAATACACTAAGTATAACACAAGAGTGTAGTCGAATTTCCCGTGAAGGGTTCTGAACTAACTCCTCAAGATTCCTCTAAATAAGAGTTGAGGTGCCGCGTTGGCTCTCTTGGTTGAATACAAATGTTAGCAAACAATCCCCAAGCATATAACAATATAAGCACAAATATATATCAAGCATATAAAGATAAAGACAATAAGAGCATGCAAGATATAAACAAATAAGAGATAGAGAGAGCAATTGCAAACACGGGAGATTTGTTTCGAGATTCGAGCACACTTGCTCTACGTCCCCGCCTTCAACACTATGAAGGATTTTCACTAAAATCAATCCCACCGGATCACTTGGTGCCGCAACACCTACAAACTCTTTGGACTCTCTAGTCCCTCTCTTGTTCCCGCAAGAACAACACACCGCAAGCCCACTAGCTTGCCGAGGCCGCACCTCTATAATGAGCTCTCACTAGAACTCGAAACACCGCGAACCCGCAAGTCCGCCTCCTCAAAACAAGAATGAGAACTTTGGTGATCACAACACTTTGATCACCTAAATCACTCTCACAATAACACTCCTATAAAATAGATATGTCAATAGATAGCTCAAGTGTTTGTGAGAAAAATAAGGAAGGAAGTTGTGGTGAAAAACTCAAGAAACTCTTTTGAAAACACTCTTGATAAACTTCCTTTTGAATTGGAAATATTTGCTCTCAAACTAGTGGAGAAAACTTCTGAAATGGATGGGAAAAACTAGGTTAAAAACTCTCCAAAAATCTTGTCTAAATAGTCCAAGAAACCCCTAATTTATAGGCCTAGAAAAAACTAGCCGTTGGGGCAAAACAACAGCCTGGACAGATGTCGGTCGACCGGCCCGGTCGACCGCCAACGGTCAGAAATCCGACCGTTGGATCCTCGGTCGACCGGCCCGGTCGACCGTGGCCTGGAACAGAGAGCAGAGCCTCTCTGCCGGTCTACCGACCCGGTCGACTAGGACTTTCCAGAGAGTAGAGCTCTCTAGACGGTCGACCAAGTCGGTCGACCGGCCCTCCAGCCAAACCTGGCGTGCACGTTTGTGCACGTCGGTCGACCGACTCCTAGCTCGGTCGACCGGCCCTGTTGACCGGCAGAAGCCAGAAATAGGGATTATGGGTATTAAAAACTTGGCTTTTTGACTTAAATAAAATCCCATAAAATCTCTAAAATTCTACAAAAATAGGTTCAGTAATACTTTAATATACAAACATGTTTGAGTAAAATCAAAACATGTCACAAACATTTTGAGCTATTTTTGTAACTTAGAAATTTTGGCTCAAAACAAAAACCGTATTTTTCCAAATTGGTTTTTCCAAAATTTCTCCAAATGCAAAAACAAGATATTTTACACTTTTAAAGTATAGAGTGTATGGATATGATCCACTACACATATATAATAAAATATCTATGTTTTTGACACTAAACACTAAAATAGTTTTGGTTAAAACATATGTATATATTAAACTCCAAAAATCAAAACGGTATTTTTCCAAAATGAAAACTCTTTTGTATTTTTCCAAAGTAAAAACTCTTTTATGAAAACACATCTAAATCTTCTGTGTGAGTGTATATGGTATACTTGAGCAATCCACCAACTATTCTATCCTTTACATTTTATTTAAAATAAAATCTTAACAAAAACAAACCTAGACACAAGTCTCCTCTTGAAGTCTTCACTTGAAGTCTTCTTCTCCTTCTTGACTTAGTCCAAACCATGATCCAAAGAGCTAGACTCCTCTTGAGTACTTGATGTGATCTTGATGCATAGGCTCTTGAATCAAACCATGTTAGCTTCAAAACTTGACTTTAAATCCTTTGTTGAAGCTAAACACCTACTAGGATCTTGATCACAAATATGAGACTAATTAAACAAAAGATCATTAGTACTATAACTAAATAAGTTAATCATCATCAAAACTAGAGTGATGGGTCATTGGGCCAGCAATCTCCCCCTTTTTGATAATGACAAAACTCATGAAGTTATATATGCATGGATTAAAGTAAAGCTTCAAAGAAGCTCCCCTTAACTCATGCATAACAATAAATAAATAAGATATAGCAATGATGTGCATAATATCTAAACAAACATATATGCATCAATAAGGTGAGAGACAAAAGCATAAATCCAAACTTTTTTCCAAAAACTTTCTCCCCCTTTTTATTTAAAATTTCAAAATCATTCTCCCAATTTTATAAAACAAAAGATGCATAAATATGCATATACTCAATATATGCAAAAACTCAAAATCTTTCTCCCCCTTTTGTATGAAGCAAATCTTCTCCCCCTTTTTGTATGAAGCAAGGAAAAACATGCATATATACTAAAATACTTCTCCCCCTTTTTGTCAATCATTAACAAAGGGGTTAAAGTAAACACAAAACAATGTTTTTCCCTTTTTGTTTGAAACAAAAATCAATAAAGGGGTGAAATCAAACAAATTATTAAAGAGATATATGTGATATACATTCATGAAGAGGAAGACGCTAAGTTAACTTCCCTACATATATGCATTACATGAAGAAAGGATGACAAGCCTTAACTCACATAACGCATAATATGTAATGCATAAGAGAGATGTAAAGCTACCCCTACACACGTGTATCGCATAAAGAAGAGTTGTCAAGCTCCTCAATATAAGATACACTCAACATGAATCTATATGTAGAAGAGATGTTAAGCTCCCCTTGCATATGACAATACATATCAAAACTTTTTTAACACAAATTTTGAGATAATTACTTAAACAAATGTTGAAATTTACTCAAGATAATAAAACACATTTTGAGATACCTTTGTAAATAAACAAAATTTTATGATTCTAATTGTAAATAAATAATACAAATTTTGAATATTCTTAAATTTTTAGATACCAATCAAAACATTTTTAAGAATCCAATTGTAACTAAATAATACAAATTTTGAAAATTTTCTTAAATCAACAAATCAAGATATCACAAGATATAGATACCATATAAAATAGAGAATTTGTGATACCAATTGAAATTGAAAAATTGAAACATTTTTACAGAAAGAAATTATTTTGGTACCAATTTAAATTTACATTAAATTTTGATATACCAATTGAAATACATGGTAAGATTTTTGTACCAAATAGGTAAAACATATTGATACCAAAAGAAATATATGGATACCAATTAAATTAAATAGATACCAATTAAAGTTTATTGTAAATTATGATATAAATAAAAATACCTATTGAAAATAACGCATAAGCTTATTAAAATACCAATTGAGATACCAATTGAAAATCAAGATTTGAATTAAGCTTAGCATAAACATACTTTGTGCTTTAAACATATAAATATCTTGTAAATCAAGCACAAACAAATCATATATATGTATGAAAATGAAAAATACCGATAGAAATTGATATTATATGAAATGAAGCATACATATATGGGAAATAAAATATGATTATATACAAAAAAATATCAATTGAGATACTAATTGAAAATATGATGTAAATCAAGTATATAACTCATAATAAGTCACCCTTTTTCATGCACAAGATAAAAGATTTTTAATAAGGTATATAAGGCACGCTCGCCCATCTGTCCGCCCTTTAAAGAGGTGGTAGGGGTTTCAAAAATAGGAGATTGAAAATATTTATATTGTAAAAATACTATCAAATGAAGAACAAATAACTAGTTAAATTAATTTTTGAAAAACTAGTTAAAGATCCTTTAAAACATGAAACCAAATCATATGACTACATGAAGCATGCTAAAAACACAAGAATTGACACTCGAACTATATAAGGCTCAAAATATCTCATGAAAACAATGTCATGAGTAAATAAAAGAAATGTGAGTGTACCATAATCATGTGATTAGCATTATCATGAAAGTAATCAATGAAGCTCAAGATAAACATAAATATCATTTTATCAAACACGTATGAAAAATCATGAAAATTTATTTTTCATCTAAAAATATACTTCTAGGTATATGTATGATTTATCCAAAACTAACATTATGCATATATATCTCAAACATGAAAAGAGTCTATGATATAGTTTGTATGAAGGCAAGAGACTCAAGGGGCACACATGTATATTTATTAGTTTTGAACAAAAATAGCATATACATGAAATAAAACATGTAAATAGGCAAAACAAGTGTAAATGAGAAAATCATCAAACTAGTCTATACATATGCATATAGTGAGTACAAATGAGCAATGAAGTGCAAACATATATGAATCAAATGTTGCTCACTACTTGTACAAGTATATATTCAAGTTTTGACAAAAACTACATCTAAACTAGTATTTACCACATGAAGCATAAAACATAAAACATGCCTATTTTAACAAACACTAACACATGCAAAAAAAAATCATCAATTATAAAAGCATGTAAATAAATTAGGAGTTTTAGAGATAGTTACCAATACATGAACTATACTCCAAATCTCTAAAAGATGGTGGTTGTCCCACCAAACCTCCTTGATAGCGGTGCATCAATGTATGTCCATCAAGTCCATGTGCATCCACCATCAAGGCACCAACTCTCTCACGTTTTGTGAGAGCCCGCACCTACATCAAATACAAAAGGTGAGGATTTTGGTACCCATTTTCTTTTGGGTCCACGGGGGTTAGCATTTAATGGAACCCAAACATTCTTATTAGCAAAATTTAAAGAATTTATTCTATCATAACAAAATCTTGCTAAATGGCCTTTGCGGCCGCAATGTGTACACTTGTACACTCCATTATGCACATGTGAATGAGTATGATCATGACGTGCAAAATGTGCATAAGCATGTTATGGGTGAGGTGCATAAATATGTGGAGCTTGTTTCTTTTGAAACAAGGATTCCAATTTAGAATGGTTAAATGCACATTTGCTCAAAGTTGAGCTCAAACAATCTATTTTATTTTTTAAAAATTTAACTTCATTTTTATCAATAGTTATGGCATGGAAAGCATGATCAACAAACTTTTTCTTTTTAGAAATATTTTCTTTTTCTTTTTCAATAACGTTTC
Organism: Agave tequilana; assembly: GCA_038442645.1. NCBI lineage: Eukaryota > Viridiplantae > Streptophyta > Magnoliopsida > Asparagales > Asparagaceae > Agave > Agave tequilana. The sequence continues at coordinate 106,167 of JAVJIF010011956.1, read as the reverse complement.
TTTTTAAAGAGGTGTTTTCATGCAAAGCAATCTCTTTTTGTTTTTTCACTAAAACAATTTTATTTTTCAAAGTGGTATTTCTTTCACAAAGATCATTCAATTTAGAAAGTAAGGAAATATTTTCATTTTTTAAACTTTCATTTTCTTTTGAAAAACATTCCAATTTATCTTGTAAAGTATCCTTTTCTTTTAACATGCAATCAAATTTATTTTTCATTTTCTTATTATTCTTTTTAAGCATGTTATATTTTTCTAGGAGTTGTTGATAAAAAGAAACAAGTTCATTGTAAGACATATCAACATCCTCTTCTAACTCAGATTCGGTAGTTACCTCAAGGGGGTTATCCCCTTGGACCATGTAGCATACATTGGAAGCTTCACTTTCAACATCCGAGTCGCTCCCCACATAATATTATCTTGTTCGCCAAGGGAGATGATGGTGTTCCATACCATAAAAACTGAGTCAAGATTAGCAACCCTACATAAATAATCATTGTTTAGGGTACTCTTCAAAGCATGAATGGCTTTTGAGTTAGCCTCACTATACTTGCTATTATTAATATATGAATCTTTAGTAGTAGCAAGATAAACATGTATGCCTAGGCCTTTGAGGAACATAGACATCTTAACCTTCCAAGTTTGGATGTAAAGAATGTCAAAGGTAGGAGGAGACATGAAATCCATGTGTGTGTACAAATATTGTGATTAGTTATAAAATGAGAATCTTTAACTCTAGATTGTAAGACCCAAATCAAGAGCACTTGGCTCTGATACCAATTATAATCACCTAGAGGGGGGTGAATAGGTGACTAGCTAATCTAATGGTCAAGTAATGCGGAATAAAACTATTTATGCAAACTAAAAATACTTAAGCTAAATACACCAAGTATAACAAAAGAGTGTAGCTGAATATCCCGCGAAGGATTCTGGACTAACTCCTCAAGATTCCTCTAAATAAGAGTTGAGGTACTGCGTTGGCTCTCTTGGTTGAATATAAGTGTTAGCAAACAATTCCCAAATATATAACAATATAAGCACAAATATATATCAAGCATATAAAGATAAAGACAAAAAGAGCATGCAAGATATAAACAAATAAGAGATAGAGAGAGCAATCGCAAACACGGGAGATTTGTTTTGAGGTTCGAGCACACTTGCTCTATGTCCCCGCCTTCAACACTATAAAGGATTTTCACTAAAATCGATCACACCGGATCACTTGGTGCCGCAACACCTACAAGCACTTTGGACTCTCTAGTCCCTCTCTTTTTCCCACAAGAAAAACACACCACAAGCCCACTAGCTTGCCGAGGCCGCACCTCTACAATGAGCTCTCACTAGAACTCGAAACACCGCGAACCTGCAAGTCCGCCTCCTCAAAATAAGAATGAGAACTTTGGTGATCACAACACTTTGATCACCAAAAATCACTCTCACAATAACACTCCTATAAGATAGATATATCAATGGATAGCTCAAGTGTTTGTGAGAAAAATAAGGATGGAAGTTGTGGTGAAAAACTCAAGAAACTCTTTGAAAACACTCTTGATAAACTTCCTTTTGAATTGAAAATATTTGCTCTCAAACTAGTGGAGAAGACTTCTGAAATGGATGGAAAAAACTAGGTTTAAAACTCTCCAAAAATCTTGTCTAAAACAGTCCAAGAAACCCCCATTTTATAGGCCTAGAAAAAACTAGCCTTGGGGCAAAACAACAGCCTGAACGGCTGTCGGTCAATCGGCCCGGTCGACTGCCAACGGTCAAAAATCCAACCGTTGGAGCCTTGGTCGACCGGCCTGGTCGACCGTGGTCTAGAACAGAGAGCAGAATTCTCTGCCAGTCGACCGACCCGGTCGACCTGGGCTTTCCAGAGAGCAGAGCTCTCTGGACGGTCGACCGAGTCAGTCGAACGGCCCTCCAGCCAAAACCTGGCGTGCACATTTGTGCACGTCAGTCGACCGACTTGGTCGACCGACTCCTAGCTCGGTCGACCGGCCCGGTCAACCGGCAGAAACCAGAAACAGGGATTATGGGTATTAAAAACTTAGCTTTTTGACTTAAATATAATCCCATAAAATTTCTAAAATTCTACAAAAATAGGTGTAGTAAAATACTTTGATATACAAACATGTTTGAGTAAAATCAAAATATGTTACAAACATTTTGAACTATTTTTGTAACTTAGAAATTTTGGCTCAAAACAAAAACCGTATTTTCCAAATTGGTTTTTCCAAAACTTCTCCAAATACAAAAACAAGATATTTTAAACATTTTTAAAGCATAGAGTATATGGATATGATCCACTACACATACATGATGAAATATCTATGTTTTTGACACTAAACACTAAAATAGTTTTGGTTAAAATACATGTATATATTAAACTCCAAACGCCAAAATGGTATTTTTCCAAAAATGAAAACTCTTTTGTATTTTTCAATGTAATAACTCTTTTATGAAAACACATCTAAATCTTGTATGTGAGTGTATATGGTATACTTGAGCAATCCACCAACTATTCTATCCTTTACATTTTATTTAAAATAAAATCTTAACAAAAACAAACCTAGACACAAGTCTCCTCTTGAAGTCTTCACTTGAAGTCTTCTTCTCCTTCTTGACTTGGTCCAAACTATAATCCAAAGAGCTAGACCCCTCTTGAGTACTTGATGTGGTCTTGATGTATAGGCTCTTGAATCAAACTGTGTTAGCTCTAAAACTTGACTTTAAATCCTTTATTGAAGCTAAACACCTACTAGGATCTTGATCACAAATCTGAGACTAATTAAACACAAGATCATAGTACTATAACTATATGAGTTAATCATCATCAAAACTAGAGTGATGGGCCTCTGGGCCAACAGTCTTCGCTTTATCTTTTAAAGAAAAAGGAAAAGTTTCAGCTTAATTACCTCTGGAGACACACCATTAATCCTTTGTGTATCCTATATCTTTAGAAAACTAGAACTGTGTTCACTGGGGTCGCCATGCGGAATCCCCCGAATTGAGATGTGTGTTACACTATCTGAATTAACCCCGACTTCAGTTCAAACTTGTTTGCTTGAATTATTAGTGCAATGATGCATAAATTAGCTTCAGTAAGAGAGGGAACAATGTAATCCCTCAAAGCTTTTCTCTCATTTTGTTCCGCCATTGCTTTTACTCGGTCTCGACGCTTCTTGAGCATGTGTCTGAATGTTATGTCAATCTCTGGATCAGGTTCTATTAGTTTTGTACTCCTAGAACGTCTCATCTACTAGTAACAATAAATGGGGAGAAAACTCAACTCCATTTAGAACAGAAATTTGGCTACTTGGCCAAAATTCCCCTGGCCGAAATTTTGGCTGTCTCTGTGCTCTATTGAGGTTGAACTTCTTGTAACCTGCAAAAAAAAATTTTTATATTAGATTTGTAGACAGAATTCAAAGCAGAATAGTAATCGATATTATCAATATTGAAAATTATATAATCCTTGGCAATGGCGCCAAAAACCTAATGTGCGGATTCAAATGGCAAGCGTACTAATCGTTTTCAAGTAATATAACAGTGAGTAGAGTATCATTACGAGGATTGTTATTCAAGTACCAACTTAATTTTTCTTAGTTCTAGTTGAATAATCAATTTAGTTGGAAGATGTTACAACTAAACTATTACTAAAAAGATTTATTTTAATTATGAAAAGAACTAGGGTAATAATTTTGATAATTATAATCAAATAAAATATTATGCTTGTACTAATTCATCATATTCATGCTGACAATCGGAATTTCTTATCCTAATCAGTACTTCTCTCAAACAATACCAATTCTATTTTCTAAATTTAGAATCTACAATCTCCCGATCTAGTAGATTGCTAGTCAAAAGATGTATTAAGTGTGATGGATATTCCTACTTGACTGCACAACTCTTACGTCTCAACGTTTCGAGTTATGATTGTTAATCTTAGAAGTTTTTTCTAAGTTATCTCCTCTCGAACTTTAACCTAGCCTTCTGATTAATTGTGCGCACCAATTATAACATAAAACACAAGATTTAACAACTAAGCATATAAAAGATTTAAACTTTATAAAACACATAGGAGAATTTGCACAAAACATAATCTCATATCATCAATACAATCCCTACATCATGCCCCTAGTTATGAAAAATTAATTCATAACTATGAAAATAAAACACATTATAATATTGAAAGAGATCATGGAAATTAAAAGCAAAGTAAAAGAAAGGTAAGAGAGTATCAATAAAGATGAAGCCTTGACGAAATTCCTACAGAAAGTACTCTATGATTTAATGGCTAACAACAGAATTTAATTTATTCGCTCAAAATAAAAGAGAGAATAAAAATTGTATATCATACAAGAGGCTTGGCGTCGTTTATATAGAATAGAGAGCAGTAAAATCCTAGTCGAATATAAAAAAACCTAGATTTCTAAATTTACATAAATTTTTGGGAAAAATTTATCTATAAGAACCGCCAGAGTTCGTCCAGCTGGCTGAAAATTCGGCTGGCTGGTCGAACTTCTTATTATATTGGCGCTCCGCTTTTTGAATCGTGTTGACCTCTGAGTTGGCCTTCCCGTTGACTGGTCCACGGCTGCTTGGTTGAAATATACGGCTGGGTGGCCGAGCTCTTGGTCCATTTCAGTGAAATTTCTGATTTTACATGATTGCTCTATTGAGATGTTCCATCTCTGCTTTAGATCTTTAGTGCTGCATTTCTTTTGATTATTTGATATCGCTAATTTGTCAATTTTCGCTCTTTTTTTCTAATTTGCTCTTGACCTAAAATCTACAAAATACACTAAGAAAATACTCATGCAGTATTAAATATAGCAAATAATAGGCATAAAAGTGATGTAAAACATGTATATAAATCACACTTATCAATCACACATATTTGAATTTCAAAGGGTTAATAAGAACATATTTTTGTGAAATTGTATGTATTTTATTTGAGTTTTTAGGGTATTACGCGTCTAAGATTTCATCCCTAAAAATCTGGTTCGAGGGCTTCTGACGGTCGACCAACCGGTTGACCAACCCAGATCTCGGTTGACTGGTCGGTCGACCGATGTACACAAGGACGTGCACCAGACCAAGCCTATATGGCCGGTCGATTGTACGGTCGACCGACTGGCACTACCCAACTCTCGGGTAGGCCAAGTCGACCGGGCGGTCGACCGATAGGAAATTTTGCCTTAAGGCCGGTTGACAGGGCGGTCGACCAACAGCCCATTCTAGGCAAATTTTGACCCCAACGGCTAGTTTTTTCCAAGCCCTATAAATAGGAGTTTTTTTAGGCCTGTTTTCATTAAGATTTCTAAGATCTATTCTTTCCATCTTTTTTAGTGTTTTCAGCAAATTTTCCAAAAGAGTCTTTGTGCTTCAAATCAAGTCTTTATTTGTTTTAAAAGTTTTGAAAAAAAAATCAAAGAAATACAAGTTTTGATAATTTTATTTTGTTCTTTATTTTTCATATCTATCAAGAAGTTTTTTTCAAGTATTTTCTTTGTGTTTTCTTTTCCAAACACTTTGATTTCCCACATACTTGAGCCAATCAATTCTAAATTTATATTTAGGATCTTTGTTTTTTTGTGAGAAAATTATTTGTGATCCTTTGAGATTACTAAGTGCTGTTTGTGATATTTGTGATCACCAAAATTGTAATTTTTCCTTTACTTTGTGCTTGGCTTAGTGTCTTTCCTCTTGTGTAGAGGTGATTGTTGCTCCATCTTGTGTAGAGATGTGAGAGTTAGAGTCGTATACTCCAAGTTTGTATTATTATAATTTCTCGGTGGAGGTCTCTTTGTGGAAGATCCAATAGTGGATAGTGAAAATGCTTCTGTGTGAAGGCGGGGACGTATAGCAGTGGTGTGGATAGTGAAAATGCTTCTGTGTGAAGACAGGGACGTAGAGTAGTGGCTCAAACCTCGAAATATATCCTGGTGTTTACGTTTGATCTTCTATCTCTCAGCTCTCATCTCCCTTATATCTTGCATTGCTACACTTTGTTCATATTCATATACATGCTAGATATTATTTGTGTGCTTACACTTGTGTTCAACCAAGAGATCTTTTAAAGCACCTCAACTCTTAATTTAGAGAAATCTCGAGGAGTAGTTCAGAGCCCTTCACGAGAAATTCAGACTTATTCTGGTTACATGTTGCGTGTTTACAATTAAGTTTTTAATTCTATATTATTTATCCTCGATTAGCTAGTACACCTATTCACCCCCTCTAGATGTATTTTTAAAGAGCATAACGAAAGTAAGTTCAATCCCCACTTGCCGCTTATCCGATCCTTGGACTCTAAGCGGTCTTTTATCTTTATCCATACCTGAAGAGAGTTTAACATAATAGGGTAAGCTCGACAACTCAGTAAGTAAGTCAGTTAATTACAGTAATCATTTACACAATCATCCATATGCATACATACCTTTATAATGAAAACAAAATATCAATTTATATAGAGTGCACTTCAAATCACTCCCCTTTGACACCTCCAGTTCAACCCGGTCCATTCTTCTAATACATACATATATTAGATACTCCTCTTCGAAACCTTCGATTCAACCCGATCCCTTCCTCCAATACATATATATAAGCACGATTTTCATACAATATGCAACATACAAGAATTATAAAGAATATTTGCGTAACCATTTATCATAACTTCACATCATCACATTATGCCATTATTTTGGAAGACATTAACATGTATAAATAACCATGTGCTATATCAATGACATATAAGAGTTTATGAAGAAGGAAAATAGCTAACCATAGGTGACATTCTACTAGCATGATATAAATCTCATATATCTCATGATTTATATTTTTGTTATACGTGTATGAAACTAGCAACCATGTGCACTCTTCATATTTAGCAATCATGTATGAACATAATATTAACAATCATGATTATACTATCTTTTTAATTTCTTCATTAAAAAATGGTGACTTGTATATTCTCATAAAATGTGTAAATCTTGTAGGTTACAAATAGTTCAACATATGTCCACTGATCTCTTTTTATATTCCTTATTAGAGAGTTCATCATACACATTACAACTATCACACATACCATAATTATCATACCTATCACACCATTTACAATTGCCACACACCACACAACCAATTTTCTTGTCTTAGGCCAATAGGAACTGAACATGTATTTCTATTATTTTATGAACTTAACATTTTCACATATCATATAGCATTTCTTTTAAGTTTACGGCTTTACTCACCCTTGAAAATTCTCTTGCCTAGTTCCTCAATTTATTAGCCACATATGGATCTACATGAACATATTATTATCATTTAGTGGCCTACTAACAAGAAAAAAAATAAGATTTATGTGATCTTAAAGTTGATTACCTTAATGAGCCAAAGTTATCTCCTTTCTTGAGTTTCTTGACTAACACTTGCTTTTAGAAGGTAACTCCTTCAATATGATGGTAAAATTCTTTGTTATATTCCCTATCTATGTTTTTAAAAAGGATTTGTAGGCTATAGGAGGCAATTTTAGGATTTCTAGCGGGAGAGAAAAAATGTAGTAAAAGAGAGTGGGAGGGAGGAGTAATGGAGGGATTTTTTTTTTTTTTTTTTTTTTTTTGCCTTGGGGGTGGCCTTGGCCTTGGCCGGCCACCAAGGTTGGAGGGAGAGGAGTGGAGAAGAAGGAAACGGAGAGAGACTGTTGGAAAAAAAAATGAGAAGAAAAACCCCTTTCTTGGTACATATATTTTCTGTAGAAATGAAGGGAACATGCCATGTGTTTATCACGAATCCCACATTACATCCCCATCTTCCACAAAGCATGGCCCCCTTACCTCCCCATTCATGGCTACTATTCAAGCATGGTAAAAAAAAGTTGTGAAAAGTCAAGATTTCATCATGCGTAGAATATCAAGTATTTACATGGGTATACAAAATTAGTATAAAAATTGGTAGGTATATCATATTTCATGTACTCTTGATATCTAATCTCATGCTCTTCATGTTATGGCGTTTTATTTTAGAAAATACTTACCAGTAATATCACAAGCTACTAACCCTTATACTCCTATAATATCCAACATTTTAAATTTTGTGATAATAATTCAATCAAATAAAACATTATCGGAACTTTATATAACCATTCATATATTAGCATATATATTGATAATTCATGACTAATTGTAGTGAGTGTTACATGCACTCTGGTACCGCCAGGAGAAGTACCACTACTAAACAGAGAGACTTCAGATCACCAACGGAGGGACTGTCACTAGGGGAAAAGACAGCGTCCCCTGGTTTAGGTAAACTGAAGACCTAATCGTCTGTCCTGCATATCGCCTTCGGTGACGGCACACTGTCACGACTACTAATGCGCCGTAATAGCCCTTCATGGCGACTAATGTGATGCACCTTCTAGACTCCCTATAAGAGAGAACCTATTCACTATTTCCTCATCCTTCTCCCTATCCTTCTCCTTTCCCCATTTAATGAAAATAAGAATGACAAGAAAGCAGCAAGGAAAGAAATTAGGGTTTCGAAGTAAGGATTTTTTGAAGAAGACAAAAGATGCTTTCCTCTCACAAATCTCTCTTTATTTATAGACGGATGAGAAGACCAAGTGAATCCAATTCAAATTTCTAATCCCTAAAGATTCGACCCACGATCTCAAGATTTTCAGTCAACAGTAAAGGCAGAAGATCAATCATCACCGTCAAACCATAAAATCCTATAATCCCAATCATAATGGCTCCATGATTCGAAGAGATGCAGGGCTCAGTCTTTTAAGAGATCTAGCAGCTCGTTATGACAACTGTCAGCCAGCTGTGCAACCAACAATTAATTTTAGAAGATCCATAGTGATCCAAAGAGATTCACCGCACAAGCATCATAATGAATTTTAAAGGTGTTCACAATCCATGCGAGTATCTTCGCTTTCCCAACTTCTCTTTCGCAGACTCTGACAAGTGGAGAAGCGGGAAGCATCTGTAATAGTCAAAATTTGACCATCAACAGGATGATTACACGTGTCCAAGCTATCAAGAGCTTCTCCTGATAGATCCATAATTTTCAAAGTCCAATCTGGAGCATTCGCCACTCCTGATCATCGCGGAGCTCCCCTCTGTCCCAAAGATATCCTCGGTCTGGAGCTGCCTTCTACCATTCTGAGACATCTACCTCTCCGAGGTCCTTTCCACTCCGAGGTCCTTTTCACTCATCGCGGGCAGTTATGGACATGCATATTTTCCGGTATGCAATCCTATCCGACCAGCACCAATGATCATAAACTAATTCAGCACGTGAATATCGTACAATTTAACATTCTGTCAATTTCGCCTCGCCGACATCCTTGTCAGGCATATATGATCTTTTTTCTTCTAAGAGAAAGGGGATCACTTTCCTATCTCCCTGAGCATACACATCACACACCACTGTAGGTAGTTCTCCTCTGCCAACACACCAATACACTGGCAGTCATCCTCTGTGCGGTGCTTCCATCCATTACATCAGCAGTTTTATCTGTTGGTCCTTCCTATCACGACTGTAGTTGCCCTCTGCATGAAACTTCCATCTACAACCTTGGGAGTTTCCCTCTGCCAGTATTTACATTCCATTCCATTTACTAATGCTCACGCCCGAGGTTCTTGGGCTAGAACCATTCTGCTTCTTCTAACTTTGAAAGGTGTCTTTTCCCGTATGCGCTCAGACAGGTACCATCCGGGGAGCTCTTCAAATTGCTTGTGGTGGGTTCAATCCACGGTAAGCCAATTTTTATCAAACACAATATGTATTTAAACGATATCCCTCTAATTGCAGTTCGTGTAGTAGAATTTACTAGATTTATCTTAAAAGAAAGAATATTAATGAAAAGGATGAAGCAAAAGGTCATTGCATTGTAATACTATTTCTTGTGTGAGTAAGAGGTCAGTTGTTTAAATCTCGCTCATCTCATGTCCTAATTTTTTTTTTTTTAATTCTAAATGAATAAATAGATGAGGGTGCAAAGTTGCACAATTAGTGCTGCTTGCTTACGTAATTGTAAGCATAACCCTTGCTAATTTAGTAAGCTAATTCAACGTTAATAGTCAGATAGGGACAGATTAGTCAAAAGGAGAAAGAGGCAAAAGCGGTAAAAGAAATTCCCCTCCGCGTCGCCGCCGCGTTTGATTATTTTCGTTTCTTTTCCAAGGAAAAAAAAAAGGAGATAAAATAAACATAAAAAATTAAAAATGGCCCGAGTGGGTCCCTTTTCCTCTCCCATCCCTCCAATTTCCGTTCCTGTAATCCCCCCCTCCCTCAACAACTCAAACCAAACCGAAACTCTTTTCTTCCTTCTTCTAAAGATCAAAATTTTGATTGAAAAACAGAAAAAAAACAGAGAGAGAGAAGAAGAAGAAGAAAATGAGCAGCGCGGGGGTTGCTGCTCGGACGCGGGTCGGGAAGTACGAGCTGGGGAGGACGCTGGGCGAGGGGAGCTTCGCGAAGGTGAAGTTCGCCCGCAACGTGGAGACCAACGAGTCCGTCGCCATCAAAGTCCTCGACAAGAACCAGGTCCTCAAGCACAAGATGATCGAGCAGGTGAACCAAAATTGCTTCCCCAAACTCTAAGTAATCGTTAATTGACTGAAAGGGGGATTTTTTTTAGGGAAAAAAGGCGCATTTGTTTCTATATGCACGCAAAGTGTTTGATGATGATTCTAAATTCATTTCAAGGGGTTGTAGAGGCTTGGATCACGAAGGGGAAAAAAAGAAAAAAAAAACCAAATTGAAGCCTAATCTTAATTTGAATTGAGAGTAGAGGATAGCTTAATGCAAAATTTTATCATGAAATTAGGTAGTGAAAAGGTATTCTAATAATTACTTTTAATTGTATATAACTTGAATGAGAAGCGAAATTGCAGCTTCAAAAAATTAACATGTTTCCATAAATATGCTGGACCTTTCTTAAGTGATTCCATGCTAGCTGGAAAGATTCATGTGTTGTCCCTGGCAGCAGCATTTTGAAATTTACAGCTATTTTATTGTGGGGAAATTTCATTGTTCCCCTTCACTAATGGAGCAATAAATAAGGACTTGCTTTCTTGTGATGTTCAGAAAAAAGTTTGATGGTTATGAATTAAGCTGTAACATTGTGACCCCTTAAAGTCAAATTCAACAGATTATGAGACTTAAAGTGTTGGGAATCTGATGAACAGAGAAGAGGGGCACCCGAGAACAGTCAATCCAATCGCACAAACAATTAAATAAAGAAAAGAAAGAGAGAACATAAGATTTAACGAGATTCGGTAATTTGTCTACGTCATCGGGGTAAGGGGAGAGAGTTCTTATTGAATCAATCAACTACAGGTTTTAGGGTTACGGATATTGGGGACAATGCCCCCTTTATATAGCCAAAGAAACTACAAAGAAAAGAAAACCAAAAACACCTAATTCGGATTAAAAACGAATTCAAAATTAGATTTGAAAACAGGCCGCTGCAGCTGAATTAGTCGACTTGGAACCCTAGTTGACTAATTATCCTTATTAGTCGACTAGGAATTTGGCCTAATCGACTAATCTATAGTGAAACAGATTTTTCAACTCTCTATTTGTATCATTAGTCGACTAGCCATTGGCCCTAGTCACTAGGCTGAGTTTCTTCTGTGCAATCTAACTTCGATACGACCGACGCGCTCTCGTATTCGACACTATTGGCTGCATCTCTCTTTGGCTAAAGTCTAATAGAGTTTAAAAAACTCCTTCAACAAGATTGTATGCTCTCCCCACAATTCTCCACCTCGGTGAAGGTTTCTCAAATCTGAGCCGAATACAACATAGCACTATGTCTACTCCAACTGTCTGCACCATTATAGTTGCCTACTTACCCATGCCCAATGGGATCAAGCCACATGTAGTTCATCTAAACGAGCTCCATCGAGCTCAAGCAATTGTGATTAAATCTTCAACAGTGAATCGAACTGGCTGAGTCATATGAACATCCTTACTAATACCGTCATGGAGAACAACGACTTTCATTTTGAGCTGTCACGCTCACCAATTTGAGATTCATGCTTCTTCACCCATTTTTGTGGATTTATCTTGGTTCTAATAGCTGCAAATAGTTCGACATTCTAATTAATATCTTCAACCTGTTCAGCATCAAAACTGGCTATATGATCTCCACTCGATGTCACATCCGTTAAAACCTTTACTGATACTGAACCAATTAGAGGTAGCGGAGTAGCATCAACTTCTACCCGCTATGATACATCCTTGGTCTTCAATCTCTCCACCTGCTGAGAGATAGTAAACTTCAACAATGAAGTCTCATCAAATGTGACAGGTTTACTCAACACAATCTTCTTATTTTCAGGGTCTCATAACTTGTAACCTTTCATATTTCACTTGACGCTCAAAAGCACAAACTTCTTCGCTCGCAGATTTGCCTTGCCATCTTTGGCACTAAAGTAGCTCGGACTTTCAAATACCTGCAGCAAATTATAATCCTAAGTATCTCCACCTAACCAAATATCTAACAGAGTTTTACCTCCTGTCACAGTCGATGATAGTTCATTTATGAGATGGCTAGCACATACAGTCGCCTCAGCCCATAACTATTTGTCTAATCGTGCATTAGACAATACACACCGAACTTTCTTCAACAAGGAGCGATTGATTTTCTTAGCTAACTTATGTATTTCATTTGTGAAGTGAGTACCAATACCAGTGTTCTGGTAAAATTATAGGAATTGGTTCTTGTATATTTTAATATTACGAATTTGGAGCTCCTTAATCTTCTTAGCAGTCTGTTTCTCCATCATATCCTTCCACTTCACCAGCATACTTAGGGCTTCAAATCTTTCTCATGGGATATATCCAATAATGTCTAGATAAATCATCAATAAAAGAGATAAAGTTCCGATGACCTCCATGTGATGCAGTTTTAACAGGTCCCCAAATATTAAAGTGAACACAATCAAGAAGATCTTCCGAGCGGTGAGTAGATGTGTCAAATTTCACCTTAGTCTTCTTGTCCAGAATGCCATGTCCATCCAATTCTATATTGCAGGTAGATGCATCTTCTGATAAACCTTTCTTTGCTAGAGCTTGCAAAGACTTTTCTGCTACATATCTGAACCTCATATATCAAACCTGTGTGCAAACATCACCTGTAAAAATAGAAATTGCCACTCGCTCTGTAACCATACTACCTATCAAGTAGTATAGGTTATTGCGTCGAGCACCCTTCAACACCACTATCGAGCCTCTAGTCATCTTGAGAACACCATCTCTAATAGATACTCCATGACTCAATACTTCCAAGGCACCAATCGAGATAATATTTCTTTTTAATTGAGGTATATACATCACTTCCTTCAGTTTCCATACCATCCCATCAAACATCTTGATACAAACTGTACCTATCCCTTTAACTTTACACGGATGATCATCAACCATGATAGGAAAATATTTAGTTTCTCAAAGCTACAAAATCAATCCCTGTTCGGCACACATGATAGGTAGCTCCTGTCTCTAATACCCACTCAGAATCACCTGAGTAACCAATAGTAGGAGTAGTAACGGAGAGCGAGAATACCAATGAGTCTGAGTCTGACCCACCTGCCTGTGATGTACTAGATTGTGTACTGATCATTTGTGCAAGATTTGCCTCGATTTTTGACTCCTTATCTTTGATCCTTGGACAATCAATCTTCCAGTGCCCTATCTATTTGTAGAAGGCACACTGGTTTTTCTTCAGATCTTTAAAATCTAGTCTGGATTTGGATTTCTCACGCTGGCCTTTACCCTTCCGATGAGAACCTCTGCTTCTTACCATCAACGCCTCTGCTGATGTACCATTGAAAGAAAATTGCTTATCCTTCCTCCTCACTTCATAATTTATAAGAGCCGCCGTCACATCATTATAGTTAAGTGATTCATTAATCAGGGTGAAAACAAAGGTCTTATACTCTTCATCAGGAAGAGAATTTAAAAGAATTAACGCTTTATCCTCTTCTTCGATACCCACATCTATATTAACCAAATCTGTAAGAAGTTTGTGTAGTCATTCATGTGCTAAGCAATAGAGAGCTCCTTCTTCAACTAGGAACGATAAAGCCTCCTCTTTAGAAGCAGTCGAGACTCGATACTCTTCGTCAGATATTTCTTCTCAAGAATCTCTCATATCTTCATTGTAGACGTCTCATATAGCACATGATACTTGATGTCTTGTGTCAAATAAGACTTTATAAGACCACACACCGTCCTATTCATCTTGTCCTAATTCTTTTTAGAAGTCTTCTCCGACTTTTCTTTCAATTGTAGAATGTCTTCAAAGTTTGATGTTGTCAATGCATTCATCACCTCACACCTCTACATCTCAAAATTGTTCATGATATTAAACTTTACCACATCGATTTTCATTGGATGTGGGCTTACTGATTTCACCGTGGATTGACTTTCTCCAGCCATCTTCTCAATAGATTCCTCAACACAATGTGAAAAATAGTTAGTGAAAACAAATTCAAATAGGAAAGATCAGATCTTTACCTCCGAACGAAACTGTAAACAGTCTCCAAGTTGTTTTGCTCCACCTGAACGAAAAACTCCCTATCGAACCTGAAAGCTTTGATACCACTTGTGGGAATTTGATCAACAGAGAAGAGGGGCACTAGAGAACAATCAATCCAATTAACTGGGCCACTGCAGCTGTATCGACTAGACCAAATGTCTAGTCGACTAATTTCCTATTGAAAGACTTGGGGCACCATCTCAAAAGACTAATTTTCTAGGTAGAGTTGCCCAAATTTTTATATACTCAAGACCATCCCCATGTTTAGTGTCTAGCCAACATGGGACTATTTGTTCAACCCAAATCCCAACAATTCTCCCTCGAACAAAGAGTCTCTCCCTGCAAGCTCAACTATTTTCACACCAAAAAATCAAATGCTTTATCAAGATACAATTTCTTCACCGTGTGGGTGGAGGCACACCTTACGTGAAGTACAAATTGCAGTGTCATGCACACCACTGCCAAATCCTCGAGAACCCAACGAGCTTTACATGGACCTACTGAGCCTTTTTGTGCTATTGGGGTGATCAGACCCATTGCACCTTTTGCGTCATTGGGGGGATCGACATCATTGAACATTACCCACACACACGACTAAGTTTAGGGCATGGCTCTGATACCAAATGAAGGACTTGGGGCACCATCTCAAAAGACTAGCCTTCTAGGTAGAGTTGCCCAAATCCTTATATACCCAAGACCATCCCCATGTCTAGTGTCTAGCTGATGTGGGATTATTTGTTCGACCCAAATCCCAATATAAAGGAATCCGTAGTCTAGTCTTGGACAAAGCTCTTTTGGGTTGCCACCCTTTGTTAAATTTGCAAATTGCAATGATCAATTCCCCAGAACTCTACTTGCATGTCAACAACCCCCTCTTCTCTTGACAAACATGATTTACTGAAAACAAAGCTATTATGTGATTCATTTTTGTGTGAAGACAAGTTCAGTTACAGGATATAATTTTCTTCACGAGACATTTTATTGTTCAGGTGCTATGACATAGTTGGCTTATCTAAAAGAGGGATTTTAATTTGATTCTGTTACTTTGTACCAGATTAAAAGAGAAATTTCCACCATGAAGCTGATCAAGCATCCAAATGTCGTTCAACTCCATGAGGTACTATGGTTGTATTCTCAGTTCTCATTGAACAGTCTATGAATAAATTGATAATGCATCCATTTTGATTACGGATTTTATTGTTTTAGATAGGCTATCGAATAAATCTCCTAATGAAAATTCTACCTGCATATCTTAGGTCATGGCAAGCAAGACAAAAATATATATTATTCTCGAATTTGTTCAAGGGGGTGAGCTCTTTGATAAGATTGTAAGTATTCTTTCCTTGATGTTTATATATTTTTCTAATATGATTCTGAGCAAACGTAGCTGTTATTTGTCTAAAGTTATGTCTATAATGTGATAACTAGAATGGGGTCACCTTGATGTACCCCACGCCCCCCCCCCCCCCCCCCCCCGAGCCCATGATTTTTTGTAGAAGTCATGTAAGGAATGTTCGTTTAACCAGAACTCTCTTAAAGCCCTTGGCTCAGTTACGGAAAACAATAGGCCAGCTGCCGATCTATTGACACAAAGTAGGGGATATGGAGCTTCATGTTCCTCGACCCAGCTGCAGATCTTGAATTCATGTCATGACAAAGTGGGGGAAGGGGGACTACATGTGGATCTATCCACTTTACAGATGTTTTTTTGGTTGGATTTCAAATATTCTGAACCATAGACCAAAGGTCTTGGTAACATGCTTTTGATCGTTTTTTTTTTTCCTGCCTGCTTGATGCATATGCAAAAAAATAAAGCTTAATCACTTAACTTTTGGGCACCCTAGTAATGTAAATCAATTTGAACAGATTTGAATGTCCTATCATTGTATTTTATTGCAAATCTCTCTCTCGTGAGTACAGATGTTTCATACCCATTTATTGTTTTAAATGGAGCATTAGCAAAATTACTGCTTTACAAAAATGTTATGCTTTTATGTTCATGTTTGCTTTCGCTTTTTTAATAACTTCCTCAGGTATTTGATTTGTAGGTGAATAATGGGAAGCTGAAAGAAGATGAAGCTAGGAGATACTTTCAGCAGCTTATTAATGCTGTAGATTATTGTCACAGTAGAGACGTGTATCACAGAGATCTAAAGGTTTGACAAAGTTTTGTAGTTGATTTTGCCTTTTTTGATGATGTAAATAGCATTTTCAATGTTTATACGCAATGTAAAGTTCTTCTTTTATAATCATGTCTATATGCATATTTTGCAGCCTGAGAATTTGCTTCTAGATCCATCTGGTGTTCTTAAAGTTTCCGACTTTGGCTTAAGTACATTTTCACCCCAAGTACGGGTAAGTATCATGTTTATCATACAAGTTCTGACTTCTATTGTCTGAAAACTAGTTTGTTGGTATGGCATACTAAACAAGTGCAAAAAGAAATGATTTATTTTTTTAGTGCTTAAAGATTTTTCAATATGGATGCATGTTTCCTTCGGCTAATTGCTCTAATCTAAATATGCTTGGTAATTTAGGAGGACAGGCTTTTACATACTACATGTGGAACACCTAATTATGTTGCTCCAGAGGTATATTCATTTCTCCCTGTATTTAACTCTTCCACTTCTATTATTTTTTTGTTTAAATGATCTCATGATTGACGTCTTTTCACTAGGTACTTGGTGATAAAGGTTATGATGGGGCAGCTTCTGACGTCTGGTCTTGTGGTGTGATTCTGTTTGTCCTTATGGCTGGATATTTGCCGTTTGATGAGCCCAACCTCACAGCTTTATATAAGAAAGTAAGTTTGTCAGAATTTGGTTTTACCACTTGGTCTCTGAATATTACTAAGAACCATCCTAATTTATCTAAATGCAGATCTGGAGGGCGGATTTTTCTTTCCTCATTGGTTTTCTTCTGGTGCAAAAAAGTTGCTTAAACATATTCTAGACCCAAATCCTCAAACAGTGAGTACTAAAAACCTAAGATGTGCAAACAGATGAGTTGATCAAAATTAGAGCACTCTTGTTTCCTTGGAACTTTTCTGATATATTGGCAAATAAAAGTTTTTCATCCTATCCTGTTTGCTGGCCTTAAATTCTGACACTGAGTTGTATTTTTGTTGCAGCGCATAACGATTCCACAAATTCTAAAAGACGATTGGTTCAAGAAAGGCTATAAGACACCAGATTTTGAACAAGGGGAAGAAGTGAACCTTGACGATATTGATGCTGTCTTCAATGATTCACAGGTAAAATATGACTTAAGACCTTTAAAAGGATGTTTTGGTGGGTCGGCAATACTGACCTTACCAGTTTCTTCCCAAATCTGGTGAAAACTCTTTATATTATAACAAGTATGATTAACAAAGCAGTTTTCTAGCACATTGTTATTGTGAAATCTGGCAAATTAAGCTATCTACCTTACATTTCTTCCGATAATTGTTTATGATTACCATGTGATCCAGTTTTTTTCCCCTCCCACTTATAGGAACATCTTGTTACAGAAAAGAAAGAGAAACCACAGTCGATGAATGCATTTGCACTTATTTCACAATCAGCAGGTTTCAATCTCGGAAATTTGTTTGAACAACAGAGGGTATGTATGATAATTACCTTGTGCCTTTACTTGATGGATAGTCCCTCCTGCTGTCATTGTTTTATCAAAAAGCTGTTTATAGCTTCATGTGGCAGACTGTCACATTAGATAAGATCTCTTCAGATTGATAGTGATAGGGAGTAACAATATTGGGAAAAGGTCCGGAGATAGTCTACCTAATAAGATAATTCTGTATGATCTAGGTAAAAAGTACGAATTCAGTCATATGCTAAACCTTTTTTGATTTAAATTACTTCATTCAAATGCTTGTAGATTTCATTTTTATTTTTCTTCTTTCCGTTAATGGGATTAGAAGAATGAGGTTAGAAGAGCTCTAAACAGGACTGGAACATTGTATCTCATCCTTCACTCATAAGAAATTTGTCAGAGAATTACATCAACTCATTCTATCTTCATCTGAATGACAAAAAAAATAAAGTGTGGTATTGAATGAGTTCTTCCTAACCTTTTCTGTTAACAAGCTGCAGGATGTCGTCAAGCGTGAAACTCGCTTTACTTCTCAGTGTCCGGCCAATGAAATAATGTCCAAAATAGAGGAAGCTGCTAAACCTCTGGGTTTCAATGTGCAGAAGCAAAACTATAAGGTATTTGAGAACTATTGAGATGAACGTCATTATCATTTCTTAATCGGAGCAATGCATTATTCTTTCTTTCGTATTTAGTTTTTACTCATTTATCTATAGCAACTGAGATTACCACTAATCTGTATTCGACAATTGTGACAGATGAAGTTAAAGGGTGACCGAACTGGAAGGAAGGGCCACTTATCTGTAGCGACTGAGGTACCAGAACAAGCAGACTTTTCATGTATCTAGTAGTATCAGACATGTTTTCAAGTAAATAAATAAATAAACAGTTTCAAAAAGATTGTTGAAGTTTTTGAGTTTCTTGTCTAAATACCAATCTTATTAAAAAAAATTGAATAACTTACCCAGAGATGAGAGACATAATATCCACAAGGAGATATGTATACATGGGAGAATGGTGACCAAACTGGCAGCTATATACTTGTTTTATCATGGTGCTGACCAGTTCTCGCTTTAATCATTTTCCTCAGGTTTTTGAGGTGGCTCCTTCTCTCCACATGGTTGAGCTTCGTAAAACTGGAGGCGACACGTTGGAGTTTCACAAGGCATGTCAACAACGAACTGTATTTTAGTATATCGTCACAATGTTTTCTTTGATTTCGGTCTCACACATGAAGCTTGACACGTTTTAACCAGTGAATATAACATGCAGTTCAACAAGAGCTTTCAATCAGGTCTGAAAGACATCGTTTGGAAATCTGAAGACAACATAGTAGAATGAGGTAAACGATCAAACTGTCTTGGCCTAAATGGAAAAATTCAAGTGACTTTAAACTTATTTTTCTTTTTGTTCATCAGGTTAAATCCGGTCATAGTCTTATTGGTGAGTAGAAGACCCTTGCCATGGAAAGAGGCACGAAGTTTCAAAATGGAACTAGAAGTCAATTTAGATTTGAAAGAAAGTATCAACAAACACACTCAAGCTCTGAATCTATAATTGGATCTAAAACCTAGTCTGAATTGGGTTTTGGGTTTGGATGTGCGATTATTTATGAAACAAGTTCTACATCTGGCTTTGCTTCTAAAATAGCAGGCAGAGTGGAAAAAAAAACGAAATGATTTATCCAGTCTCGAACTGATTTGATTACAATACAGAGTTCCATATCCTCAATGGGAACCTGAAAAACAAGTGGCCTCATGATCAAATAACCATACGACGAACTTCAAGTTTTTCTAGAGGCACCACATTACATAAGAGTCCACTCCTTGACTCCCCCAGGAGCTTTAGTCAACATCTCCTGATAAGTGTAATTTGAAGGTGCCATTAACTGAAATTACTGAAAAAAGTCGGTCTCTGGGTGATTTTATTTGGTTAGAGATTGAAGATCTCTGCTAGTTCAGCATGCACAAGTTTCCTCGAGAACTCTTTATTTAATATTTGCTTTACTTTTACTTGTATAAAACATAAAGCACTAGATCATTAGTCCCAATTAACTGTGCCTAAGCATAATTAATGTTGTAATCACTTCCCCTGCTCTCTGCTATAGATTCAAGGTGAAGACAATCTCCACCGATTTTCTAACACAGTATAAGTAATTTTTGTTGCGGCCTCCGGAGGTCTTCGCTGGCAAACAACGACGACACCGATCATACGAGATCAGTGCCCCAGCCTGAGTCAATCACAAACCAATATGCACGAATACAAATATAAAAGAGGAAGATAGAAACAAATGATTTAACGAGGTTCGATAACTTGCCTACATCCTCGAGACAGACGAGAGAAGATCTTATTCAAGCCAATAGGGTTACAAGGACTACAAATTGTCTGGGGATTCAAATCGAGAATCTATGCAAATTAGTCGTAGAATTCTCTCAAATAACCCTAAAACTCTCAATATAAGTGATTCAAAATCGATATCAATGAGAGTGCATAAACTCTCCTTATATAGCCAGAGGAAAGAGCCAATTGAAAGAAGCCAAATCGGATGCGAAATCAACATCAAAACAAAACTCTGAAACCAACTTGGAGTTGCCAAAATCCGTAGCCCGGTTGACCAGGCGGTCATCTGGCTTTATGTGCGGTCGACTGCCCAGTCGATTGCTAGTACAATTTTCCTGCGCCAGAAAACAACCGCAACTCTATATTAGTGCCAATCGGTCGGCCGTGCGGTCGACCAATCTCTACATGCGGTCGACCACCTAGCTTGTTTCCTTCTTGTGCACGACTGTGCATGTCCCACCGCGAGCGGCGGTCGATTGGTCAGTTGATCGCCATGCATCCGTCTCCTCCATTCTCTGCTATTTTTTTAATGAATTAAAAAACTCCATCTTTTTGTCTTTTCTCCCACAATTTTCTACCTCGGTGAAGATTTTTCAAAGCTGAGCCGAACACAACGAATCAAACAATTTCAGCTCATCCAACTGGCTGTGCCATTATGGCTGCTTATGTATCCATGCCCAACAGGATTAAGCCACACATAATTCATCCAGACGAGCTCAACCAACCAAATCAATTGTTTCCAAATATGTAGCGACAAATCCAACTGGCTGAGTCATATGAACCCCCTTACCAATACTGTCATGGAGAATAACGTCTTTCAATTTGAGCTTGTCTTGCTCACCAATTTGAGATTCATGCTTCTTTACCTACTTTTGTGGATCCAACTTAGTTCCTTTTACTGCAAATAATTTAACATGTTCAATATCCATCTCGGCTACATGATCTCCGCCCGTTGTTACAACCGGTGAGATCCCAACTGATATCGAATCAACTGGAGATGGTGGAGTAGCATCAACCTCTACGCGCTGCGATACATCCTTGGTCTTTAACCTCTCCACCTGTTAGGAGATGATAGACTTCAACAATGAAATCTCATCAAACGTGTATGCTTGCTTGACACAATCTTTTTTTTATCCCATAGCTTGTAACCTTTCAAATTCTTCTTGACACTCAAAAATACAAACTTTTTGTTCGCGGATTCAACTTGTTATCTTTGACACTAATGTAGAATGGGCATCTAAATGTCTGTAGCAAATCATAGTCTTGAGCAGCTCCACCCGATCAAATATCCAATGAAGTTTTGGCTCCTATTACAGTTGACGACAATCTATTCATTAGATGACTAGTATATTCGAAAGCCTCAGCTCAAAACAACTTGTTTAATTGTGCATTAGATAACAAACATTGAAGCTTCTCCAACAAGGAACGATTCATCTCCTTAGCCACCCATTATTTTTCAATTGTGAAGTGAATATCAATATCAGTGTTCTAACTAAATTGTAGGAATTGATCCTTATACTCTTCAATATTATCAATTTTGAGCATCTTAATCTTCATACCAGTCTGTTTCTCTATCATATTCTTCCACTTCACCAACATATCTAGGACTTCAAAATCTTTTGTCTCTTTTATTAATAATTTATCTAGGTAGTGAGTTATGGTGTTAAATTTCACTTTCGTCTTCTTGCCCAGAACACAATATTTACCAAATTCTAAATTGCAGGTCAATGCACTTTCCAATAGTCCTTCTTTGCCAATGCTTCCAAGGAATTCAAACCAACTTGTTCGAGCCTCATCTGCCATAACTTGATAGAGTTGTCTTCCAAATATTCTGCAGTTGCTAAATTTTTAGTAACTGTACTACCCTTCAAATACAATTTTTTGCGTCAAATGCCCTTCAAAACTACCAATGAGCCAATAGACATCTTAAGAATGCCTTCTTCAAGAGTCTCTCATAGGTCCTGTGACTCCAAAGCTCCAACTAAAATCAAATTCTTTTTCAACTGAGGTACATACCTCGCATCCTTCAACTCTTTTATCATCCCATCAAATAACTTAATGCAGAGTGTACTTATCCCTTCAATCGGCATGTGTGACCGTCACCGAATGTCACCAAACCTCTATCTAGTTTTTTAAAACTAGTAAACCATACCATTTGGGACAAACGTGATAGGTAGCGCCTATATCCAAAATCTACTCAGATTCTTCTGAATAGAAAACAATAGGGGTGACAGAAAGTGGCTAACTAGATGAATCAGAAACATTACCAATCGCCATTATGATTTTGCACTCTGATTTTGACTCCATCTTGAGCCTCGGATAATCAACCTTTCAATGCCCTACTTCTTTACAGTAAGCACACTGATTTTTCTTCAAATCTTCATGACCAATAGTTCTGGACATTCTAATATCTCCCTTTCCCTTCTAATTTTTTGTGCCATTAAACTTCACCACATCGCTTTCGATTGGTGGATGTTCACGATCTTCATCTTGGACTGATTCTTCTTCAAAAGACAATAAACACAATGCAAAAAATCAAACGAAAGCAGATCCAAACTAGATAAAAATAGAACACTCACCTCAAATTGAGACCCTAGAAGAGTTTTCGAAGCGATCTACTCCACCAAATTAGATCCCACGAGCAATCCTGTTCTGAGATCAACATACGATCCTACGAACAATCTCAATGCCCTCCGAGATCGTCACATGATCTCTGCCAAACAGACCACGATGCTCGTGGAATCGACACAAGATCCCACATCGAACTAGGGAAGCTCTATTACCAATTGTTGTGCCTCCGGAGATCTTCATCGACAAACAATAATGACACCGATCACCCGAGATTAGTGCTCCTATGCCAAGTGAATCACAAACCAATATGCACGAACCCCCAAATACAAAAGAGAAAGATAAAAAAATGATTTATCGAGGTTCGACAACTTGCCTATATCTTCAGGGCAGAAAGGAGAAGATCTTATTCAAACCAATAGAGTTACAAGAATTACAAATTGATCTGGAGATCCACGTCAAGAATTTACACAAATTAGCTGTAGAATTCTCTCAAACAAACTAATCCTAAAACTCTCAATACAATTGATTCAAAACCGATATTGATGAGAGTGCATAAACCCTCCTTATATAGCTACAGAAGAGAACCAATTGAAGAAAATCAAATTGGATGCGAAATCCGCGTCAAAATAGAACTTTGAAACCAACTCGGAATTGCCAAATCCGTAGCCCGATCAACTAGGCGGTCGACTGGCTCTATGTGCGGTGGACTATCCAGTCGACTGATAGTATAATTTTCCTGTGCTAGAAAACAACTGTAACTATCTGTTAGTACCAGTCGGTCGACCGCCCAGCTTTTTTCCTCCTATGCATGGCTGTGCACGTCCTATCGTGAGCGACGATCGACCGCCCGGTCGATCGCCCGGTATCCATCTGCTTTTTTCTCTGCTATTTTTCAATGAGTTAGAAAACTCCATATTTTATCTTCTCCCTTACAATTTCAAAAGACAATATCCTACTAATAAATTATCAAAAGAAATTAAATTAATCAAAAAGAAAGAAAGAAAGAAAAACAATGCACAGGGCAACTCACCTCGCCGACTGCAGATGAAGGGGTTGTTGCAAAGAGACCCCTTAGTGAAGAGAACTAGTTTGACACGTATCTGTTCATTCACCTTTGTATATAAATAAATTATCATTTAATTGATTAATTAAGATTTTATCCTTAAGATAAAGATAATGAAATTCGAGTTGGTACAAGGAATGAAGGCCAAAATTGGTGTACTGCTCCTCCATCTGCTTGACAAGATGCTAGTCCTTTTGTAGATACGATTTAATAAGGTAAATCATGTCAAGTTTCAATTTTTCTTAGGGTATAAATAATTTTTTGATTACCTCAGTGACCCCGTTAACGGCGAAGCGGAGGACGCCAGAATCGAGGGATGCACGTATAAGTTGGGGGACGGCGACGGAGGTGCGATGATCTTAAAGGTGGCAGTGAGAGTCAAACAGCCTCACCCTCTTGCACTTATACTGCCACCACTGTTCATTCTGTCTCTCTTCACCCCTGAGATTTTAGGGAGCAGATATTGCCACCCCAGAAAATGAGGATGGCACCCCATAGATTAAAGGACGCTTAAATTTGGGGAACGAATATTGCCACCCCCAAAATGAGA
Source organism: Agave tequilana (assembly GCA_038442645.1). Taxonomy (NCBI): domain Eukaryota; kingdom Viridiplantae; phylum Streptophyta; class Magnoliopsida; order Asparagales; family Asparagaceae; genus Agave; species Agave tequilana. Next base: position 81,510 of record JAVJIF010011956.1, on the reverse strand, counting down.
AAGGCCCCCCCCCCAAATATTCAAGTGTGTAATTATTTTCTTTGACCATTTCACCCTTGATGAAAAACCCAAAATGCCCCTTCTCTTTCCTTATTTTTCTATCCTCCATTTCCCTCATATTTCTTCTCTGGCGACCCCGCTCTCCTCCCCTTCCCCAGCGTAGCCCTCCCCCTCTCCCTCTGCTGCGTCCCCTCCCCTCCCCTCCTTCCCCTCTGACCTTCCCTCCTCCCCACCTGTAACACCAGTATTTCTCTAAACTTGATCATCTCTAAATTAACGAATAACTAGAGTACTAATCCTAAATGAACTGATTAGAGCAATGATTTATTATTGGTAGTTGTTAATACACCATTATAAAGAGGGGTATATACATGTAAATAACTCAATACAAACAAATCATACTAGTATAGGGGTATTAAATATTTTTTTATATGTGTGTATAACTTTGAGATAGCGGAGCGAGTAGGTAAGCATAAGAGGGCTTGATCTAGGGTTAGGATGATCTTGATTTGGGCATGTGACACTTGAAGAAATGTAGTGGCAAACTTGTAAATAAGGCTGAATTTTGATCTCATAAATCCCTTTTCTATTCATCTTCTTCTTCTCCTCTCCCAAAAGACCACCATGAAAGCCTTAGAAGCTCTTCTCTTCATGAGAAATCCACTCCTCCTCCACTCTAAATCTCTCTCCCTCACTCTCTTCTTTCTTTTTTTTTTCTCCCTCCCTCCCTCTCTCTCTCTCTCTCTCTCTTCTTCTTCTCTTCTTTTTTCTGTAGCCGAGGCTGAGCTCAGCCTAGCCCAGGCTGAGCCCAGCAAAGGGGGAGGCCGCGCTGACCTGGAGGCGCACCATCTCGGGAGGAGCCACCAGAGGGGAAAAGGCTAGGGTTTTAGAGAAGGAGGTTAGTTAGGGTTGATCTTAAGCTTTTAGGGGTATTCTCCAACTTAAAAATTGAAATTTTGGAAGCTAAATTCATAATCCTAAGATAATTCCTTGACTGAAAGTTTTACAAAAAGTTTAGATTAGTAATAAGTTATTTTTAGCTTCATGAACATGTAGATGTGTGTAACACCCTAATTTCTAATTAATCATAGTCATTGGTTTGTTTAGCAATGGACCTAGTAAGGTGATACCTTTACACATATGTGTATTTAGGGCTATGCTTGCACATGCATGTATTATGTATAGAAGCTTCAAAAATTCTAAACATTTAACCATGGGAGTATACCCAAGGAATACACCCCTATTTTCACCAACCATACCTAAATAATCCCTTTCTTATTTTTTTAAATATTATTAGCTTTGTTGTGTTGGAGAGATAGGAGGATGGTTAGGAAAGTGTGTGATGAGGTGGAGGATGAATAGAGCCTAGAAAGGAGATATTTGTGAGGTGGCTTCTCACCCTTTTTGTAAATAAATAAATAATTAGGAAAGTTTTGACCTTATGAGGAGAAAAAGGGGGAAACTTTTCATCTCCTTCCTTCAGCCCTAAAAGAGAAAACTCCTCTCCCTAAATTTGAACTTACTAAAAATTACCTGAACCCATTCTCTCCCTTCTTCTACTCAGCAGCCAGCCGGCAGGGGAGGCGGCACACGCGACAACCGCACGCGCACAGCCGCGCGCGCACAGGGAAGAGGGGGGTCCTCGCGTCGGTTCTCTTGGGGAGGGAGGTGGAAGAAGGGTAACCTAGTTCTGATCCATTAGGGGGAAGATTCAGGGCCAGATCTGAACTATTTAGGACTCAAATCACTACTTAAAAAAGGAGATTTTTAGACTGAATCAGGTATATATGGGGGCAAAATCCTAAATTTTCTCTTTTCAAATTTTGATGATTAGATACTAACATGTAACCTCTATATGTTGATCACTAGGGGGTGTTATTCGGGAGTCCGGTAAGTGAGGACTAAGTGAGGAGTTGTTGAAAAAGTGAGTAAACCTAACCCATTAGGGAAACCATCTATGTATTGGAATGATTAAGGAATTCCTAATTTTGTAAAGGAGGTTGAATCATGATAAAGTCGTTGTTTTTCCCTAATCATTATGATAAGTGAAATCTAAATGCATGTTACATAATTATTACATCTCCTAAATAAGTGGTTGTTGGAATACATGCTTAGAGTTCAGGCTCCGCATCGGTGACCCCGTAGATAATAAGAAGTTGATATGGATATTTGAGGGTGTGCATACTCCAACGGGGGAAAACCCCCTTTCACATAGGTATTATTTTATGCAACATCGAGTAAAAGAGTAACGCATATTTACATATAAGACTTAGCGTTGTGCATTGTGATAGCCCCATGATGTAGTGAAGCTATTGAGTATATATCTCCTTTCACTTAAACATGTATTGATTGTATGAATGACTTGTGAGTGTAACTTTTTACTTTTGTGAAGTGCATAATAACCTATTAACTACATATGCATATATGTATCTTTTAGAGGAAGGGGCGGGCGGGAGCCGGTAGGAGGGGGAAGACGGAGATTTATTCTTTATATGTATATGTATCTTTTGGAGGAAGGGGTCGGGCGGGAGCCGGTAGGAGGGGGAAGACGGAGATTTATTCATTATATGTATGTATATATGTATATATATATATATATATAATATATATATATATATATATATATATATATATATATATATATATATATGTATGTGTGTGTGTGTGTGTGTGTGTGTATATGTATATATATATATGTATGTATATATATATGTATGTATGTATATGCTAAATGGAGGAAGGGGCCGGGCGGGAGCTGGTAGGAGGGGGAAGACGGGGACTTAATAATATATGTTTACGTATATGCTAAATGGAGGAAGGGGTCGGGCGGGAGCCGGTAGGAGGGGGAAGACGGTGAATTGACTCTAGATTACAGAATTATGCATAAATACTTCATCTAAAGCGAACTGTCAAACTTTGTCTCACTTTGATAGTGTTTGTTAAACCGAGGATGTCATGACTTAATAAAGTGGTAAACCAGTTGGTGTAGATGTATATGTATATACATGTTTGCATGCACCTGCATGTAGGCAATTCACTTTAAATTGGCATATAGAATGATAAAACTCCTGGTAATTGAGACATCTAAATCATTAGTGATGGAGTCTAAGGTAAAGCAAGTTAAAGAAGAAGTTGCATCGCATATTAGTCTTAAATGTAAAACACCTCTTCTAGAATGTATTGTATTATGAAGCCTTGTACTAGTATATTTCTAGCATGGTTTACTCATTGAGCCATCGAGCTCATTTTATTTTCTTCCACCTATTTCAGGTTTTGACAAGGGTAAAAGACCGATTTAGCCCTATGGTTTTAGCGAAAGGAGGAACGACATGCCATCCGCTTTAGTTTTCCGTTTTTGCTAGTTATCCTCGCTTGTATGCTTATTTGCTACCGTTCTAGCTTTTGCGTATGGAATACTTATTGCATGTATCTTGTCTTGGGTGATACATTTTGATTTTGGGGAACTTAAGGTATATGTAATATTTTGGGAACCTAGACTGGGAGGTTCGTCTGGGTGACATGATGTATGAATTGAAGCTGTTGATGTTATGGACCAAAAGTTTGCCTTTGTAGGGTCATGATGTGGATGTATGTAAAAAGAAGTGCGAATTGATTATGAAGTATATATCAGAGCAAGGTTGTGGGTTTAGATAGGTGTAGCAAGTACGGATTGATTGTATAGTTGTATGTACATTATATGTATGATGGTAAAATTGATATAGGTAGTATAGAAAGATAGTGGAGCTTTAGGTGTATGAATTGCCCTAAAATGTGTGACATTTAACTGTTCCCTTACATTCTAATTCGAGTACCCGCATACTCTAGTTTGAATGGATCCTGCGGGGGTGCGGGCCTTTTGTATGGATCTCTAGTGGTATGAAACACTGAGATTGGGGGGCAACTGAAATATCATACAAGTCAGAGTAAATTCAATAGGAAGACCTCAGAGTTCAACATTAATCTAGAGAATTGAGTATGACGTGAGAAAATTTCAAGTACTATATTTTTTTATATGTACAAACTATTGTGTTTCGAGGAATTGGAAAGATAAATGATCTAATACGAAATTTTATTTCTACAGATGGGAGATTCTGATGTGCCAGAATTGTCATCCGATAGCTCGGGGACTGAAAGCCTGAGTTGGATTGCAAATAGTATGGATTGGGATTACGAGTCAGACGAGACTGATCCAGAGACTATCTTTAGTGGACCCAAGGGCAGTGTCGATACGATGGGATTAGTAGGACATAATAATAAGGATACCATTAGTGATGCTGAAAGTGTTATAAGAAATGTGCCAGTAATTGAGGATCAGGAAGTCGTACCCGATGATGAAATGGGATCCTAAGGGAAGATGTTTTATGGGGGTATTTGGTGGAATTCTACCTGGGTTGAAGATATGGATCTATATGACGACCACGAGTACTGGAGATGTGATGATGACGCTATAATGGAAGAAGAAGACCCTGAGGAAGAGGATCCAGAAGAAGATCCTGAGGAAGAGGATTCGGGGAAGATCCAGAGGAAGGAGTCCGTAAGGGGGAAACATCAGCAGGGGATAGCAAGGATGAAAGCTTCACCGATTCAAACACCACTCCATGAAAGGGGTTTCAGTACATAGTATTTTGGTGGGCGAAGGGTGTCTTTGCTTGCATATTTAGAGCCTTGGGAGAGATTTTGTATGTTCGTAAAAGAAATGCGCGAAAATGATGTATCTTAGTATATACACTTGCATCTTTTGTATGAATGTAAGCATGACATTGTAAATCTTGTAACGATAAATATTTTGAAGTTATGAATAGTAGTGGTATTTTGTATATGAAACTTTCTTTATTATATGAATTTTGTTGATAGTAAGAAATGGTTATTCTCTTAGGTATTGATGGACCTAAATTTTCCTCCACCGGACACTAATTCTGAAGGTAATGCCCCACTCCACAGTACGATCGGGAGTGTCCACCCTTCGACCAATCACGAGGTTGTGATGGATCAACTCAATGCCAACCAGAGAGCCCCTGATAGGATGCCAGATTGGTTGGTGCAGCTGGCAACTATAAACAATCCACGCAGGGCTCTAGAACAATTTCAAAAGTTGAACCTGCCGGCATATAAAGGAGGAGTGGACCCAATACAAGTAGAAGAGTGACTTCGTCAAATTGAAAAAATACTAGATGTTATGGAATGCACTGAGGATCAACGAGTATCTTTCACCTCTTTTATATTCCAGAGAGGCGGAACGTTGGTGGGAGATGGTTAAAGCTGGAGCTAAGTGCTTGGGGCAAGAGATTTCTTGGAAGTTCTTGGTCAAAAAGTTCAATGAAAAGTATATACCAGGAGTAGTAAGGGACAAGCTCGCAATGGAATTTCAAGAATTGAAGCAGGATCAAATGACGGTGAGCCAGTATGAAGTCAAATTCACTCAGTTATCAAGATATGCTGGTAAGTTGGTGTCAGAAGAAAAGGACAGGACGAAAAGGTTTGTGAGGGGTTTGAGGTCACGAATCAGAAGCCAATTGGTTCCTTTTTAGTTACAAATTTATAGTCAGGCTGTGGAGAAAGCGCTAGAAGTTAAAAGGGACATGCATGAAAATCAGGATACAAGAGCTAAGGAGTCACCTCCTACCAAGCGCTTTCGATATCTCAGTGCACCAAGAATGGGATCACCCGGCTTCAGGTTCGGCGGAAGTATTGGACCTTCTGCGTCACCCGCTCAATGGACAATGATAGGCTCGTGGCCCAGGGATGCAGGATCCCTCCAAGACTCGCCACACACATCCTTTCCGCGTTACAATTTTGCGGGAATTACGTGTTGTCCTAGGTGCAATCGAAATCATACTGGCAACTGTTTAACAAGCAAGCAATGTTTCGCCTGCGGCAAACTGGGCCACATGAGAAAGGATTGTCCGACACTACGTGCCTGGCGCAAGTAGGGGAACAGGAAGGCAGACCTCAGGTATTGCCCCGATAGCCGGACCATCGGGGGCCTTTCGGCGACCTGCCAACACAACTCGACCAGACATGACGCAGGGTTCAGTGCAACAACCCAGGGCCCAAGGAAGAATGAATGCTCTGACCCAGCAAGAAGTTCGGTCATCTAATACAGTGGTTGAAGGTACTATTCGCTTATCCGAAAGAATTGCTCGAGTATTATTTGATTCCGGTGCTTCACACTCGTTCATTTCTTCGTCTTTTGCCACAAAAATTAATAAGGAATCTGAACCTTTGGGTTTTCAATTAGTGGTGTCCACTCCAGTAGGTATGAAACTGACCACTGATGTATACTATAAAGGATGTGAAATTACCATAGGAGAAATGAAAGCACAAGCGGATCTGAGTAAGCTAGGAGAGATGGAATATGAGATTATCTTAGGAATGGATTGATTATCATCATATCATGCACATGTAAACTGTCGTCTAAAGAAGATAATCATTAAATGAAAGGGAGCCCAGAATATGTGTTTGAAGGTGTGAAGAATAAAGTAAATATCCCAGTGATCTCAGCTTCAAAGGCCACCAAATTATTGCGGCATGGGTGTCGAGGGTTTTTGGCAACCTTAATAGATAAGAAACATGAGGAGGTAAGAATAGAAGACATAGCAGTTGTAAGAAAATATCCTGATGTGTTCCCAAGAATTACCAGGTTTACCCCCTAATAGGGAAGTAGAATTATCTATCGATCTCTTACTCGGAACAAGACCCACATCGAAGGCTCCCTATAGAATGGCACCATCGGAGATGAAAGAATTGAAGGAGCAATTAGAAGAATTATTAGAACTGAGATTTGTTCGACCAAGTGTATCACCCTGGGGTACGCCTGTGTTATTTGTAAAGAAGAAAGATGGAAGTATGAGACTATGTATAGATTACCGTGAGTTGAACAGAGTCACTATCAAGAATCGATATCCACTCCCGAGGATCGATGATCTTTTTGATCAACTTCAGGGTGCCAGTGTATTCTCCAAAATAAACCTAAGATCTGGATACCATCAATTAAAGATTAAACGAGAAGATGTATCTAAGATAGCCTTTAGAACCAGATACGGGCACTACGAAGTTCTTGTAATGCCATTCGGGCTGACCAATGCCCCAGCAGCATTTATGGATTTGATGAATAGAATCTTTCAGTCATACTTGGATCAATTTATAGTAGTGTTTATTGATGACATACTGATCTACTCAAGAAACATAGAGGAACATGAAAAACACTTGAGGATAGTTCTGCAATTGTTGCGGGAAAAACAACTATATGCAAAATTCGAGAAGTGTGAGTTCTGGCTAGAGAAAGTTGGATTCCTCGGTCATATTGTTACTAAAGAAGGAATATCTGTAAATCCGGCAAAGATAGAAGTGATTAAGGATTGGCCTCGACTCACCAATGTCTCAGAAGTGCGGAGTTTCTTAGGACTGGCGGGGTATTATCAGAGATTTGTAGAAGGATTTTCCAGTATAGCGGCACCATTATCGCAGTTAACCAAGAAAAACCTCAAATTCCACTGGGAGGAAAGTCAGGAGAATAGTTTTCAAGAGTTGAAAAATAAACTAACTTCGGCTCCAGTCTATGCCCTCTGGGACAAAAGGATATGTTATATACAGTGATGCATCAAAGTCGAGGCAGGGGTGTATATTGATGCAACATGGTAAGGTAATTGCATATGCCTCCAGACAGCTCAAAAATCATGAGAAAAATTATCCGACCCATGTTTTGGAATTGGCTGCAGTTATATTTGCCCTGAAGATATGGTGACACTATCTGTATGGTGTATCTTGTGAAATATATACAGATCATAAGAGTCTGAAGTACATATTTAACCAAAAAGAATTAAATATGCGTCAAAGAAGATGGTTGGAACTAATGAAAGATTATGATTTGACCATTCATTATCACCCGGGAAAGCCAATGTAGTGGCAGATGCTCTTAATCGAAAATCAGGAGGATCTTTAGCTACATTATTAACTCAGCAGACCAGTCTGCTAAAGGAAATAGAGAAGATGCAGATAGAAATCCAATTAAAGAAACCCGTAATGGGAACCAGTCAGATGAATCAAGTTAGGGTTGGATTTGATCTTTATGATAAGATCAAGCAGGCACAACAGAAGGATGAACTGATAGCTAAGAATATCGAGAAGGTACAAAGAGGTGGAACACAAGATTTCTTCTTCGATAAAGGGTTACTAAAGAAGGGAAGCCGAGTATATGTTCCCCCGGATTGCGATCTCAGGGAGCATATTATGAGGGAAGCTCATTGCACCCCTTACACAGCACACCCCGGGGCAACCAAGATGTACCAAGATCTGCGATCAAATTTTTGGTGGGAAGGGATGAAGGATGACATAGCCAGGTTTGTGCAGAAATGTTTAATATGCCAACAAGTTAAACCTGAACATAGGAAACTCCCGGGATTGCTAATGCCATTACAAGTTCCTGAATGGAAATGGAGCCACATTGCCATGGATTTTGTGACAGGACTTTCCAGATCTTCTCGTGGACATGATGCCATATGGGTGATAGTTGATCGACTCACAAAGTCCGCGCACTTCTTACCCATTCGAATAGATTACCCAATGGATAAGTTAGCGGAAGTTTATCTCCAAGAGATAATCAGGATTCATGGAGTGCCCGAAACTATCGTGTCAGATCGAGATCCTCGGTTCCAGTCAAGATTCTGGGTCAATCTATCTAAAGCTCTGGGGACTAAGCTACACCCTAGCACTGTGGCACACCCGCAGACTAATGGGCAGTTCGAAAGAACTATTCAGATATTAGAGGATATGTTGAGGGCATGTATATTAGATTTTAGGGGCAATTGGGAGAAATACCTACTGTTAGTAAAGTTCGCATATAACAACAGCTATCAGTCGACCATAGGAATGCCACCTTTCGAAGCTTTATATGGAAGGAAGTGTAGATCCCCAATCTGTTGGGAAGATATGGGAGATCGAAGGCTGCTTGGACCAGATATGGTTCAAGAGACTACGGAGAAAATTCAGATAATAAGGAAGAGAATGAAGGCAGCACAAAGCAGACAAAAAGCATATGCAGACTAACGCCGGAGACCCCTGGAATTTGCTGAAGGAGATAAGGTTTTTCTGAAAGTATCCCCAATGAGGGGTGTAATGCGCATTGGCAGAAGAAACAAGTTAGGACCTCGGTATGTTGGACCTTTTGAGATATTGAAAAGAATCAGACCATTAGCCTATTGGTTAGCCTTACCACCAGAAATAGTGAAGATACATAATGTCTTCCATATATCGCAATTAAGAAAGTACATATCAGATCCCCGTCATGTTCTTAAATACTCACCACTGCAAATCCAGGAAGATCTGTCTTACACGGTGGAGCCAGTGGAAATCCTTGACCGCAAGGAGAAGCAATTGAGGAACAAATGATTCCTTTGGTAAAGGTATTATGGAGAAGTTAGAAGATTGAAGAAATCACCTGGGAACCGGAGGAAGAAATGCGAAAGAATTATCCACAATTATTTCAAGGTACGCCAAGTTTCGCGGACGTTTATGGGGGGGAAGAACTGCAACAACCTAATTTCTAATTAATCATAGTTATTGGTTTGTTTATCCATAGACCTAGCAAGGTGATACCTTTACACATATGGGTATTTAGGGCTATGCTTGCACATGCATGTATTATGTATAGAAGCTTAAAAAATTCTAAACATTTAACCATGGGAGTATACCTCCAAGGAATACACCCCTATTTTCACCAACCATACCTAAATAATCCCTTTCTTATTTTTTTAAGATAGGAGGATGGTTGGGAAAGTGTGTGATGAGGTGGAGGATGAATAGAGCCTAGAAAGGAGATATTGGTGAGGTGGCTTCTCACCCTATTTGTAAATAAATAAATAATTATGAAAGTTTTAACCTTATGAGGAGAAAAAGGGGGAAACTTTTCATCTCCTTCCTTCAGGCCTAAAAGAGAAAACTCCTCTCTCCAAATTCTGAACTTACCAAAAATTACCTGAACCCATTCTCTCCCTTCTTCAACTCAGCAGCCAGCCGGCAGGGGAGGCGGCACGCGTGACAACTGCGCGTGCATAGCCGTGCGCGCACAGCCGTGCGTGACAGCCGCGCGCGCGCGAGGGGAAGAGGGGGGGGGGGGTCCTCGCGTCGGTTCTCTTGGGGAGGGAGGTGGAAGAAGGGTAACCTAGTTCTGATCCATTAGGGAAAAGATTCAGGGCCAGATCTGAACTATTTAGGACTCAAATCACTACTTAAAAAGGGGAATTTTCAGACTGAAATTTTAAGTATATATTGGGGCAAACCCTAAATTTTCTCTTTTCAATTTTTGATGATTAGATACTGTCATGTAACCTCTATATGTTGATAACTAGGGGGTGTTATTCGGGAGTCCGGTAAGTGAGGACTAAGTGAGGAGTTGTTGAAAAAGTGAGTAAACCTAATCCATTAGGGAAACCATCTATGTATTGGAATGATTAGGGAATTCCTAATTTTGTAAAGGAGGTTGAATCATGATAAAGTCGCTGTTTTTCCCTAATCATTATGATAAGTGAAATCTAAATGCATGTTACATAATTATTACAACTCCTAAATAAGTGGTTGTTGGAATACATGCTTAGAGTTCATGCTCCACATCGGTGACCCCGTAGATAATAAGAAGTTGATATGGATATTTAAGGGTGTGCATACTCTAACGGGGAAAACCCCTTTCATATAGGTATTATTTTGTGCATCATCGAGTAAAAGAGTAATGCATATTTACATATAAGACTTAGCGTTGTGCATTGCGATTGTCCCATGATGTAGTGAAGCTATTGAGTATGTATCTCCTTTCACTTAAACATGTATTGATTGTATGAATGGCTTGTGAGTGTAACTTTTTACTTTTGTGAAGTGCATAATAACCTATTAACTACATATGCATATATGTATCTTTTGGAGGAAGGGGCCGGACGGGAGCCGGTAGGAGGGGGAAGACGGAGATTTATTCTTTATATGTATATGTATCTTTTGAAGGAAGGGGCCAGGCGGGAGCCGGTAGGAGGGGGAAGACGGAGATTTATTCATTATATGTATGTATATGTGTGTGTGTGTGTGTGTGTGTGTGCGCGCGCTAAATGGAGGAAGGGGCCAGGTGGGAGCCGGTTGTAGGGGAAGATGGGGACTTAATAATATATGTTTACGTATATGCTAAATGGAGGAAGGGGCCGGGCGGGAGCCGGTAGGAGGGGGAAGATGGTGAATTAACTCTAGATTACAGAATTATGCATGAATACTTCACTTAAAGCGAACTGTCAAACTTTGTCTCACTTTGGTAGTGTATGTTAAACCGAGGATGTCATGACTTAATAAAGTGGTCAACCGGTTGGTGTGGATGCATATGTATATACATGTTTGCATGCACCTGCATGTAGGCAATTCACTTTAATTGGCATATAGAATGATAAAACTCATGGTAATTGAGACATCTAAATCATTAGTGATGGAGTCTAAGGTAAAGCAAGTTAAAGAAGAAGTTGCATCGCATATTAGTCTTAAATGTAAAACACCTCTTCTAGAATGTATTGTATTATGAAGCCTTGTACTAGTTTATTTCTAGCATGGTTTACTCAATGAGCTGTCGAGCTCATTTTATTTTCTTCCACCTATTTCAGGTTTGGACAAGGGTAAAAGACCGATTTAGCCCTATGGTTTTAGCGAAAGGAGGAACGACATATCATCCGCTTTAGTTTTCCATTTTTGATAGTTATCCTCGCTTGTATGCTTATTTGCTACCGTTCTAGCTTTTGCGTATGGAATACTTATTTCATGTATCTTGTCTTGGGTGATACATTTTGATTTTGGGAACTTAAGGTATATGTAATATTTTGGGAACCTAGACTGGGAGGTTCGTCTGGGTGACATGATGTATGTAATTAAAGCTGTTGATGTTATGGACCGAAAGTTTGCCTTTGTAGGGCCATGATGTGGATGTATGTAAAAGGAAGTGCGAATTGGTTATGAAGTATATATTGCATCCATTGTTAATTAAGCCGAGTAGGCTGAAATTATTAATTGAGATAAGTAGGCCGTTATGAGCCGAAAGAAATGTCTTGTATCATGAGAAAATGGAAATATTTAGGGGAGGTGCTGCCAAATTTTTTGTGAAATCAAAGGGAACTTAACTTTTCGAAATCATTGGCCAATTCATATGTTATTTATCTGGGACCCTTGTTACTAAAATGTAAACCTATAGAATCTCTTGATTAGGAGTTATTGTTGGGTGTAATCGGGATCACGTGAAGCCAAGGAATTGTTAAGGAATCATCTAATAAGGTGAGTGAAGTCCTCCCCTAAGCATAGTAGGAAACTAAAATGATAATTTTGAGGGAATAAAATAGATAGTATACAACGACATTGATATGAAATAGCTTACTAGAACTCATTGTGGCATATGATAAATGTGATGTCGGTGTGTTGTTCTAAAATATGTATAGGTATACATATATGATACGTGTTGTATAAGTAAATTGTGTGGACAGCTTCATAAGAACATAAGTAATCAATAAACCTTAATTAAGATAGCTATTACTATTAAATACAGAGACGTGTATGATTGTTAACGATTGTTATGCTAAATGTTAATATATACTTGCATGGTGTGTTGATGTATATAGAGAATGATATACCTATATATATATACACACATATACATACTTACATATACATACATACATACATACATACATACATGTGTGTGTGTGTGGGGGGGGGGGGTTGTATGTATGTATATGTATATATATTGAGATGGCAAAGTTTTGGCAGGCTATATATATATGTGGTGGAGTACTAATTATTTAGATTCGTGGCAGACAGGGGGTGTGCCCGAATGATACACACACACCCCCCCATTTGTGGCGGACAGGGGGTGTGCCCGAATGGTCCATATTTATTGGAATATAGAAATTCGTTATGTAAATATTGATGTTTGATATCTATGTTATAATCGCATTATGAATTGAGAACAAATAGAATAAAGTAGTTTTCAACTCGTGTGAACTATGCCTATTCATGTTTATCACATAACTTTGCATATTTTACATGCTTCATTAATTGACGGATATTGAAATTTATATAATACTCCATTCACTGAGCTATGTAGTTTACTCCATTAAATTAATAATGTTTTCAAGTCAAAACAAGGGTAAAGGCTTAGTCTAGTACTAATCTCTTGTAATACAGAAGCTCAAGTTACGACATCACCCCTTTTGATTGCTTTTATTGTTTAAAATTATTCTATGTTATGGTTTTGTAAAAGTGTTGAACTTAAGACTCTTGTATAAATTGTTTATTCTGTTCGTGTATGCTCCTTTGTGATCTAATGTATCAGTGGTGAACCCTTTTAACCACTAAGGAGTAGCTCTTGTAACTTCCTTAAGGGTAAGTGTAGGATTCGGCAAACCGAAGGTATGATGCATATTCTTTTTTCAACTTAAGTAGGCGATATCAAGCCGAAATATTATAATCAACTGCGTGGGTGTTTGTTATCATACTTGATATTTGGATTAATATTGAGCCGTGGAGGCTGCCGAGGATGCTTATATTTTATATATTGTATTTAGATAAGTGACAAGTTACAGGGGAGATGCTGTCAAAATTTCAAACAAATATTATAATGACATGATAATCACTCCCTTAAAAATGGATAAGTAAAGGATTTATATAATTAAACCTGGGACCCTCACAGTTGGTATCAGAGCATGATTAGGTATAAAAATAGCAATAGATAGATGTAAAGAATAAGGTTGTTTCCAAATTGTATGAATATTTGTATGTGGGTAGTATTAAGGAGGCCAGCGGGTCCTCACGAATTTGATTAAACTCTGAGATATCAGATATTTAATCACTCTTTCGCGTCCGAATCTGGATACCCTCATATCTGGATTCGAATGAATTCAGCAAGGGTGCAAGCCCTAATATGATCCCCAATAGTATGGGACATTGGGAGAAGAGAGCGATAAAATATCAGATAAATCAGACTTAGTTCAAAATATGATAACACCAATAAGCTATCAGTAGAAAAATGAATTGTTTTGGGAAGATGATACACTGGATGCTTTCTCTGAAAAATTTTTAGCACTAAGTCATTATTATTAATTATTGATTTGGAGATCTTTTCTAACAATTTGACTTATTCATCTTGTTATTCAGATGGGAGATTCAGACATGTCTGGAGTATCATCAAGCAGTGCTAAGAAGGAAAGTTTGAGCTGGGTAGCTGCTACTGTAGATTGGGATTTTGAGTCCGGGGAGACAAACCCGGAAGTACTCTTTGCAGGACCTGAGAGTATTAAAGAATCAATAAATATGCAAGAAGAAGAAGTTTCAAGTTTAATAAGTGATGTAGAGAGTGCCATAAGGGGTTCATTGATAGTTGAGATATCAGAGATGCATCTAATCTAGGTAAAGAACACAGTGGGAAAATACCCTTTGGAGGAATCTGGGGACATCCTAGCTAGGCAGAGGACTGGGATCTATATGATGGAGACCTTGACGATTGGCATTTTAGTGACTTAGATGATATGATAGAGGATGATACCAGCCAGAATGAGAGCTTGGAGACCTTGACGATTGGCATTTTGGTGACTTAGAGGATATGATAAAGGATGATACCAGCCAAAATGAGAGTCCTGATGAGAATAATTCTAGTGGCAGTAATGCCACTTCTTAAGCTAAACAAATGTCCTTTTTTGGATAAATGAGACCATATTTTAGAATTTTTTTCGGAAAGGGACATTTTGTGTTTTGTGTATGGTCAAGATAGATGATTTAGGGAGATTTTGTAAAGGGGATTTTGCTACTTTGTGTGCTTAACAAAAATGTATAAATGACACATCTTGTCTTGTAGTCTTTTTGAAAAATAAATATAATGTTGACCTTGTCTAACTTAAATTTTATGAATCATATCTCTTTATCATACATATACTTGTATATGTCTACTCATCATCCTAAGATAGTGAATGAATTATTATTTATTGTAGAGAGCAGATGGATCTCAACCAACTGCCAGTAGATGATGACTCAAATCAAGTGATGTAGCAAAATAGTACGATGGGTAGCTTCCATATTCCAAGCCACCAAGGGAGATCTGAAGAGAATAATGGGAAGAGATCAGAAGCTTCAAGAATGATGCTAGATTGGCTTACTCAATTAATGAGTCAGGAGAATAATTCACATCGAGCCTTAAAATAGTTCCAGAAGTTGCACCCCCTACATTTGAAAGAGAAGCTAACCCGTTGCAAGCCGAAAAGTGGTTGTTACAAATAGAAAAGATCTTGAATGTGATGGATTGTTCGAAGGATCAGAGAGTGTCGTTTGTCGCGTTCATGTTACAAGGAGAAGTAGAACAATGGTGGGGGATGATAAAAAATGAAAAGATCACTTAGGACTATCTAATTTAGAAATTTAGTAAGAAATACATTTCAAAATCTACTAGGAATAGACTGGCCAAAAATTTCTAGAGTTGAAGCAAGGACAAATGATGGTAAATCAATACGACACCAAATTTACTCAACTATCCCGATATGCAGAAGGTTTAATCAGGTATGAAGTAGACAGGACCAAGAAATTCATAAAAGGCTTGAAGACTGAAGTCAGGAATAAACTTATTCCCCTCCAGCTAAAAATATATATGCAAGATAGAGAAAAAGTTTTAGAGGTTCAAGCAGATATGTTGGAGTATTTAGAGAATAGAGCAAGAGAAACTTTAAATTTCAAGCGTCCACGGTACCAGGGACATGTAATTGAAGGGCACACAACTTTATAACTGACAGAAATAGGGGATCTAATGAGATTCCAGTGCAAAGGAGTATAAATTTAAGCCGGGGGTAGGAATTTAATGATGAAAGGGTTTCTTTCCAATATATCAAATATGCCTAATCCTTATCATGGGCTGCAGAAATGCCGTGGTGTCAAAAGTGTAGTAGGAGATACTTTGAAAATTGTAGTCAGGGAAGAGATTGTTATGTTTGTAGGAGAATAGGACATATGAAGAGGAATTGTCCAATGTTACAAAGACAATAAGGAAATAACAGAGAAACTGAGGGATCAACACAAGGAATGGTTCTATCCAGTGGATCAGTATTAGGTCCTTCTCTTTTGGCCAATGCATCTCGTCTCGCAACGACACAGGCAATAGTTCAACAAACTTGGACGCATGGCCGAGTGTTTGCACTGACACAACAGGACGCTCTGACATCAATGCTGTAATAGAAGGTATGATCACCCTATCCGGTTACACTGCCCAAACCTTATTTGATCATGGGGCAACTCACTCATTTACTTCTAATGAATTTACCAACAAGTTGAATAAATCTCCTAAATCATTACAAATTCAATTTATTATATTTACACTTTTGGGACTGAAATGGTCGCTAGAACAAAATATAGGGAATGTGAAATTATTGTGAGGGGAGTCAAAACGTTTGTAGATTTAATAAAACTTAGAGATATGGAGTTTGTTATTATTTTAAGAATGGACTGGTTATCTACTTACCGAGCTTCAGTTGATTGCTAGTAGAAGAAAGTGACAATGAGGGTTGATGGGACACCAGAATTTACTATTGAAGGAATGCAGAACGCACGTAGAACACCCATTACATTGGCATTGAAGGCGTCAAGATTATTAAGACAAGGATGTTAGGGGTTCATCGTTATAATTTTAGGAAAGGCTAAAATTGAAAAAAATAGAAAATATACCAATGGTCAAAGAATACCATGATGCGTCTCCTGAAGATATATCAGGTTTACCTCTAGATAAAGAGGTGAAGTTTACTATTGATGTATTGCAGGAGACTGCATCTATATCTTAGGCTCTAATCGGATGGCCCCAGCAGAAATAAAAAAACTTAATATTTAACTACAAGAGCTTTGGATAAATGATTCATTAAGCCCAGCGCATCACCATGGGGGCACCCGTGTTATTTATGAAGAAGAAGGATGGGAGTATGAGACTGTGTATCGATTACAGAGAATTAAACAAGGTTACCATCAAAAATCGCTATCCCTTTCCTCAAATCGATGACTTGTTTGATCAACCTCAAGGATCGTGTGTATTTTTTAAAATCGATTTGAGATCTGGATGCCACCAAATAAAAGTTAAGATCGAAGATGTAGCTAAGACAACTTTTAGAATAAGATATGGACACTTTGAATTTTAAGTTATGCCTTTTGGACTTACCAACTCTCCAGTGGCATTCATGGATCTGATGAATAGGGTATTCTAATCATACCTAGACCAATTTGTGGTGGTGTCATTGATGATATTTTAATTTATTTAATGAGTAAAGAAGAACATGAGAATTACCTTCGAATAGTACTTCAAACATTAAGAAAGAAACAACTATATGCAAAATTCAGTAAATGTGAATTGGAGAGAATCAGATTTTTGGGCCAGATTATCTCAAAAGAAGGAATAGTTGTTGACCCAATGAAGCTTGAAGCAATTAAAGACTGGCCCCGACCCACAAATGTTTCAGAAATCAGAAGTTTCTTGGTCCTAGCAGGATATTACAGAAGATTTGTGGAAGGATTTTCTAACCTCAGCATACCACTGATAATGTTGACTAGAAAAGGTGTGATGTTTAATTGGGGCGACAAACAAGAGAAAAGTTTTAGGAACTAAAGCTAAGACAAACAACAGCTCCAATACTGGCAGTACCTTTAGGAACCAAAAGATTTGTGATTTATAGTGATGCTTTAAGGCTGGGACTGGGATGTGTATTGATGCAGCATAGAAGAGTTATTGCTTATGCTTCCTGATCAGTCACATATTTTGCATATACATTGTCACATTACCATACTTTTTAGCTAATAAATCCTATTAATAAGTCTTCTTCTTTGTTCAATGTAGGCCCAATTGCTAAAAGAAAGGAAAGAGAAACAAGCCCAAAAGCCCACCAAATTCTGATTTAATTCAGAATAAATTCGAAATTAAGGAATCAGGGCAAAATCTTGGCATATCAGAGAGGTTAAAAATCGGTTGAAAAGAATCCTCCCAAATCAAGCGGTTAAAGCCAACAATCAAATGTTGTTTCGTCAAATCCTAGAGCAGAAACGAGAAAACCAGAAGAAGATATAGGAGAATCACCAAACCAGGAGAGCCACCCAATTGGGTGTGGCCAACTGGGCACACCAAGGCCGCGAAAACGCGGCCCTAGCCGCGTTTTCGCGGCTTGGTTGCTTCTGTTGGGAGAGTGTTTGCTCCCCCAATCTTTCTACGATCTCCCCCCTCTGATTTTTTTCCTATAAATACCAGTTTCAACAGAGAAAAAAGGGCGAAGACTAGGATTAGAATTTTTGTTTATACTTTAAGGTTTAGGCTCTTTGTTAGATAGTACAAAAGTTGTATTTTTACTTTGCAATTTGTAGTTCAGTACAAATACCTGTGAAAGAGAGGAATTGAGTGCTTGTAACTTGAAGATTGAAGTGACATCAATACAAGAATCGAGCTACATTTTCTTCCACTCATTTTACGGTATGTCTTGCATTATTTACTTGCATTTTCCTTTGTCTTTCATGAGTAGCTAAATCAATTTTCTGGGCTTACTATTGTACCTCTCTCCAATTCTTCTTCTCTTCTGATTTTAATGAAAAAGACCCAATGAATCATTTGCATGCCTAACTTAAAGCCTTTCTTCTTGAAAGTGTTCTTGAAGGCACATTAGGATGGATTTGGATTTTTAAACTCCTACTTCTTTTAAGAACGTCTCTTGAACTTGTTTTTATCTCATATTTGAACTTCTTGATGATTTAACATTCGATTCAAAACGGTTTCTTAAAGAAAAGAGTGAACTTTTCCAACCATCTTATATGCTTTACTTCAAACTTTCTAAAGTCTACCTTAAGTTTTGCCTATGATCAAGTTGAGGCACTAAGGATTTCAATAGAAGAATAAACGGCTGAGTAGTGAGATAGTGAGCCCAGATTTTCTTATTTATTAAAAACAACCAATCAATTTTCAAAGCTTTTTAAATCACCTTTTTCCAAAGCCTTCTCCAAAGTTGCAATTTCTCTTTTAATCATCTCCCTTCTTTCCAATCTCTTTTCAATTAAAAAATGAGCACAGCTCTTTGTTACTAAACAAAACACCAAAAAGCTTTCATCACATTCCTCCTCGTGGACACGACCCGTTAGCCCGAAGCTACACGGTAAAATTCTTAACTCTTTGATTTTACAATTAATTTTGGCGCCGTTGCCGGGGAGGGAACGGTGTATTTGTTTTTTAACAAGTTTGGTGTGTTGTTTTAGGGACTTCAAGATTTAGATCTAGCATTCAAGCTTTGCAAGAGAAGACTTGCAAATTCTGTGCCCCTACTTTCAAAAGTAGGAAACTGAATTTCAAGAAATTGCGTTGCAAAAGTTTAAAATTTCATTGGACTACTAAAACTCTTTTTTGCAGTACATGTTGCTCGCAAAAAAAAAGTTTTTGTACGTTATATTCTTGCTATTTCTGCTATCCACCATCTCTGTTTTTATCCAATAGTAATTTGAGTGATTGTTAATTTCTTAAAAAACGTTTAGACTTGCATTCTAGGCATTTGTCTAATTACATTTATTTTACAATTACTGTTGAAGCGAGCTGGAGACAAGGTATGTATGCATAGAATATAGTTTAGGAAACATTCTTGGGTGATATTTTGCTTTTGAATGTTACTTTTCTGTATCTTGCACACTTTGCACAATAAATTCTAAGGGCAAAATCCAATTCAAAATAAGGTGGGGAAGTCATTACCCTTTCTTAGCCCACAAATCATCTCCAAGCACGCACAACCTAAGTCTAAGTAAAATCTGATAGACGTTGGCCTTAGGGACATCTCGAACTCACTAGGAGATTATCCTAAGGGGTAAGGTGTTAGAATTTGACTCCTGCCAAATCAGTGTCTAGGAAGGGGATTAAGGGCCGAAAGCCTGAAGGTTGGTGGTTACTTAATTAAGGAACGTCTTTGACGGATAACCTCCCACCAATCTTGCCCTGACCTGGCTGATTAGCTTGTGGTCAAAGTCTACATTATACCTCATGTGGACAATCAACCAGTTAGGAGTTGTCTAGGTCAAGGTTACCTTAGACTAGGCTTGGTTGATTACTCTTGTTGACTGTTGCTAAACTTGTTTGTGATTGTGATTGTGTTTGTGTATGCAAGTGTGGTCAAGAGACCCTAACTCATCTATGTTGACTAGAAACACATCACCACCCAAATTTGGACCAAGACCTGATCCGGTTATGGCTCAACCAACATCCTTGCAGGATAGGTTCTATCCCATTCGAATCTCACTTCCATCTTGCATTCTACTTCCATCGGTTGGTGAATATAATTTTGAGCTCAAGCCTCAATTCATCAACACACTCCCCAAGTTTCATGGCTTAGAGTCCGAAGATGCTTACTTCTTCATAAGAGAATTTGAGGAAGTATGTCTAATGATGAAAATCCCACACCTTGTAGACGATGCTATTAAGTTGAGATTTGTCCCTTTCGCTCTTAAGGACTTAGCAAAGAAATGACTTTATAGCTTAGCGGCCGGTTCTATCACATCTTGGGATGGTTTCATCAAGGTCTTCTTGAAGAAATTCTATCCAATTCTTAAGACTGCCCTCATTAGGAAGACCATCATGCAATTCAAGTAAGAACCAAGTGAACCGTTCTGAAGGTACTTTGAACGCTTTAAAGACCTCCTTGTCCAATGTCCTCATCATGGAATAGAGAAATGGCGACAATGCCAAATTCTTTATGACGGTTTAGACTATTCTACCAAAACCCTCTTAGAAAGTATGTGCCAAGGGAGATTCTTACAGAAGGATGAAAATGAAGGATGGGATTTGTATGAAAACCTAGCTGAAAAGACCATCCAATGGGAACCTACTAGTGAAACCTCTAGGAATCCTAACTCCATCTCTTCAAAAGGAGGTCTCCATTCTATCGAATCATCCATCGCTAATGAGGCTAAGTTAGCTAACCTAGCAAGAAGACTGGAAGCTCTAGAAACTAAGGAACCAAGTTCAGTCAATCAAGTTAGCCCAAACTAATTTCTAATTCCGGGCTATATTTACTGCCAAGCCATGAATCATGTGTTCGAGGAGTGCCCTGTGTTTCAGGCTCTGCAACAATACTATGAACCGATGAATGCGGCCTTTTCAAGGCCGAACAATAATCCTTACCACCAATGTACAACCCTGGCTGGAGAAATCACCCTAATTTCTCATGGAGCCAAAATAACAATAACCATTCACGGTCAAATCATGCAAGCCACTTCCATCATGCTAATAATTCTTCCAATCATCAACCCAACTTTTCCAATTTTCATAATAATTCTCTCAACCATCCACTTAACTTTTCAAACTATCAACAAAACTTTCCCAATCAAGCTCTACAATCCTCCTTCCAGAATCCTCAACTAGAAAGGAGAATGACTGACTTTGAAAGAAACATGGAAAGATACATGAAAAACCAAGATTCTCTCATGCAAACTATACAGAGGTTAGAGGTTCAAATGAGCCAACTAGCCACTCCACAGAATGAGAGACAGAAGGGTACCCTGCCAAGTCAACCAATAACCAATCCTAGAAATTCTCAACAAGCTCATTTGGTTGAGGATCAATCATTAAATCAATGTAATGCTGTTCATACATTGAGGTCAGGAAAGAGAGTTGATAATTAAGTGTCAACGCCAACCAATCCCATTCAGCACAACCACAATCAAGCATCCACCTCATCTAATCCAAATCTGACGAATCTGAAAACGATAAGTCAACCAGTCAGGGCACCAGCCTATAATACCATTTCCTAATAGGCTGAAAAACAACAAGCAAAATCCACACATGGACAAGATAATTGAGATATTTAATCAAGTGAAGATAAATGTGCCACTTCGTAAGGCCATCCAACAAGTCCCTTCCTATGCTAAGTTTCTTAAGGACATGTGCACCAAGAAGAGAAAGACTAATGTACCAAAAAAGGTCTTCTTAGCCACTAACATTAGTGAGCTACTATCGGGTCCGATCCCTATTAAGTACAAGGATCCAGGTGGTCCCACCATTGTCTGCACAATAGGACAATCCGAGATTAGTCGTGCACTTCTTGACTTGGCGGCAAGTATCAACTTGCTTCCATTCTCAGTTTATCAACAACTTGGGTTGGGCGATCTTAGTCCAACTCGAGTCACTATCCAACTGGCTGACCGTTTAGTAAAAGTTTCAAAAGGGGAGATTAATGATGTCCTGATCTGGGTAGGGGAGTTTATTTACCCTGTCGATTTCATAGTTCTGGAGACACAACCTGTGTCCAACTCCAATCATAGGGCTCAAACTCCTGTTATCCTAGGGCGACCATTCCTTGCTACTGCCAATGCCATCATCAATTATAGGAATGGGTCCATGAGGTTAACCTTTGGGGACATGACTAGAGAAGTCAATGTCTTCAATCTAGGAAAATAACCCCGCGATCTTGAGGATCAAATATTTGAAGTCAACCTAATTAAGAACTTAACAAGTGAACATAGGGAAGAATTGGAACTAGAAACTGAGTGTGACTTTGAGTTAGAGTCTGACGATGTTAATCTTGATCAGGTTGTAGATTCTGATGTGAATTGGGCCTCGAACCCTATTTCACCAATAATGGAGCCAACAAATTTGACTATTCCTTCCAGTGAGCCTTCCTCTTCCTTAGAATTGAAAGCCTTACCCGCGCATCTCAAGTACATCTATCTAGGCGAACAAGAGACCTTCCTGTCATCATTGCCTCCCATTTAAATGACGGGGAAGAAGAAGATCTTAAAGCAATTCTAAGAAAATATAGGGAAGCCATTGGTTGGACGATGACTGATATAAAGGGATTAAGTCCGACCATTGTTCAACATCGCATTCATCTCAATGAAGATGCCACACCTAGAAGAGACCCGCAGCGTAGGTTAAACCCTATAATGTAAGAGGCTGTTCATGCTGAAATTGTCAAACTCTTAGACAATGGGATAATTTATCCTATTTCTGATAGCCAATGGGTCAGTCCTATCCACGCAATTCTAAAGAAATCTGGTTTCATCATAGTGAAAAACGAGAACAAAGAGTTAGTCCAAACTCGACTTCCCACGAAGATCCGAGTTTGCATTGACTATAGGAAGCTTAATGCTGCAACTCGTAAGGACCATTTTTCACTTCCCTTCATTGATCAAATGCTTGAACGTTTGGCGGGTCACGAGTATTACTGCTTCTTGGACGGTTACCCAGGGTATAACCAGATCCCTATTGCTCCTGAGGATCAAGAAAAGACTATGTTCACATGTCCATTTGGGACATTTGGTTATCGTCGAATGCCTTTCGGCTTATGCAATGCCCTAACAACGTTTCAATGTTACATGTTGAGTCTTTTCTCTGATATGGTAGAACGATTCTTAGAGATCTTTATAAATGATTTCTCCATCTACGGAGATTCATTCACTCAATATCTCCACCATTTAAAACTTGTCCTCCAACATTGTGCTGAGAAAAATCTGACACTGAATTGGGAGAAATGCCACTTCATGATAAAACATGGAATTATCTTGGGTCATGAAATCTCCAAGAAAGGAATTGAAGTGGATAGAGCCAAAATTGAGGTAATTGCTAAGCTTCCCATGCCCAAATGCGTTAAGGACATTAGATCCTTCTTAGGACACGCTGGTTTTTACCAAAGATTTATCAAGGATTTTAGCAAAATTGCTAGGCCCTTGACTAATCTGTTAGCTAAGGATGTGTCGTTCACTTTCGATGCTGAATGCATGAATTCTTGGGAGAAGCTTAAAAGAGAGCTTATTTCTGCACCAATCATATCTGCACCAGATTGGTCTAAGCCGTTCGAAATCATGTGCGATGCTTCCGATTTTGCCATAGGCGCTATCCTAGGACAACGCATTGATAACAAGCAGCATGTGATTTACTACTCTAGTAGGACTCTCAACGATGTTCAATTAAACTACACTACGACTGAGAAGGAATTCTTGGCAGTAGTGTTTGCCTTAGAGAAATTTCATCCCTACCTACTAGGGTCCAAAACCGCCATTTTTATCGATCATTTTGCGCTTAGGTATCTCATGATGAAGAAGGATGCCAAGGCCCGACTCATTCGTTGGATCCTCCTTCAAGAATTCGATCTTGAGATTCGAGATAAAAAAGGCGTAGAAAATGTCGTTGCTGACCATCTCTCACGAATTCCTAATTCTCCATGAAACAAATTACCCATAAATGAGGATTTTCCCGATGAAAATCTCTTACCTATCTCCAGGGAACCTTAGTTTGCTGATATAGTGAATTACTTAGTCATAAATCAAACTCCGTCTCATTGGTCTAAAAATGATATATACCGGTTCTTATCTCAAGTCTGGTATTTCTTTTGGGAGGAACCGTATCTTTTTAAGTACTATTCTGACTAAATTATTAGGAGATGCATTCCCGATGAGGAGGTTAAGAGTGTTCTATCCTTTTGTCACGAACTTGCATGCGGTTGACACTTTGGTCCCCGCAAGACTGCTGAAAAAGTGCTACAAAGCGGGTTCTATTGGCCCACTTTGTTCAAGGATGCTTATGAATTTTATAAGACGTGCCCTAGATGCCAAATGTAAGAAGGATCTCAAAACAAAATATGATGCCCCTCAACCCAATTTAGAAATAGAACTCTTTGATGTTTGGGGCATCGACTTTATGGGTGGTCCATTTCCTAATTCATTTGGAAATCAATACATATTGGTTGTTGTGGATTATGTGTCCAAGTGGGTAGAAGCCATTCCTTGTAAAACTAATGATAATAAAGTTGTCATAAAGTTTTTGAAAAAGAACATTTTGTCACGCTTCGGAACCCCACGTGCTTTCATCAGTGATAATGACACTCACTTTTGCAATAGATCCTTTGAAGCTCTTATGCGAAAGTATGCCATAACTCACAAGTTGTCCACACCTTATCATCCTCAAACCAGTGGGCAGGTTGAGGTTTCCAATAGACAAGTCAAGCTGATCTTGGAGAAAACTGTGAACCAAAACCGGAAAGATTGGTCCATCAAACTTGTAGATGCCCTATGGGCCTACAGGACCATAGGGCCTACAGGTCCATCAATTTTTTTTTTTTTTGACATGTATAACTCATCTAATTTTCTTTCGTATAAGTATCAAGGCTTCTTGAGGCCCTCATACCTAACTAATTGACTATTAGATGTGTTAATACATGTATAATATTTCTCAGTTTTCTTAGGCTTTCTAATCCACCCATGTAGCGAACTTAAAGTCGGTGGCTCCCAAACCGGTCGGCTTTAGGACACCAGGTGAGAAAACACCCCGCGGACTCAAATTCGAATGAATTAGGCCACAAAACTAAGGACTTTATTTTATTTACTCACCTTTAGGCATGAATACTTATGCTTCTTGAGGCACATGTATCAGCTTAATTGGTGATTTTTTTTTTCTTTTTTTTTATGAGGCACAAGGTCTTTGTCTTAGAATCCTAGATATGCATTTGGTATGCATATTTCATTAAGGTAAAAATCAAGACTAATTATTTATTCAATTTCTCTCCTATACCTAAAAATTTAAACAATTTATTTATTTTGACCAAGTTTTTAGAAATCCTAATCATGATTTTCCTAATCCTTAAAACTAACTTAGATTTCTTTCAAAAAAATAAGTCAAAGTATTATTCTTTTTATAACATTTTTTTTTAAATTTTTTTTTTAGATTTTTTTTATTTTTTTAGCAAATTTTTTGTTAGTTTCTACCTATGTTAGTATGTTAGTAAAGCCCACCCCCACACTTATCTCATGCATTGTCCTCAATGTATGAATGAATGCATATATGCATGAAACAGAACAAGGGAAGGCGGAAGTTACCTTAGGGTGGTGGTTCCGGAGGTGGTCTAATTGGTCCACGAAATGCGGCCCAAACAAGATAACGTGGTAGTTCACGGGACCTACCTTTATTGACCTCTTTTTATTTACATATTTACAGTCCCCAGAATGAATAGGATCATGGAAGATCCTCTCGTGAAACTTACTCCCTTTACATGACCAGTCCTGGAAAATCATCACAGAGTCATGGTCTATACCTATGTCCAACAAAAGAATGTGACTTGGTAAAATGGTTGACTTGGACTCAAGAATGATAGGTTCAGGATCTAATACCGACTCAGGAAAGAAACTCAAATCAAGTAAAGGTTCAGGAGTCGGGCTAGGATCAAGAAGTGGGTCCAAGTCAAGAAATTGAAACTCAAGTCTACAATCATTTTCCCTCAATGTTGGTGATTCAAGTTCAGGAATGATAGGTGTGGGAATCAAAACTGACTCTAAAATATTACCTAAGTTGGGTAACAAAACAGGAGTCAATAATGATTCGGGAATTTGAACTTGATCATAGATTTGGGAATCTAGGTCACATATCTCATTAGTTTCAATCTCATAAAAATGGGAACTTGCCAATTTTTCCATGGGACTTTCAAAATTGCACAATTGGTCAAGTTCAATATGATCATCAAAAATGGGTGATTCAATTTCATGATCTATGGGTATGGGAATAAATGTTGGCTCAGAAAATTGGTCCAAATTGGGTAAGGATACTGGAGTCAACATAGATTCGAAGATGGAAACTGAATCGCAAAGTTAGGGATCGGGTTCACATTCATAATCTAATTCAATCTCATTGAAATTAAAACTAGCCAATTTGTCCAAAGATTGGGATTGAGCAAGTTCATATTGATGTGATGAAATTGAATTTTGATCAAGGTCTTCTAAACAGAATGATTCTTGGTTCCTATCAAGATGCTCAAGAATGTTTGAAAGTCTAGAAATTTGATCATTTATTGTATCTTGCAACCGATCCACTTTTTCTTCTAACCCATCGAATAGATCAATGGAGGACTGAAACCTTGGTGATGTGGGAAAAGACGTGTACGAAGATAATGGTTGAACAGGTGGTTGACCATATGGCTCAGGGGTATTGAATCCCCATTGACTCTGTGAAGAGTAGTGATGATTATTCCAATCTTGTTCATAGTATTGGGACTGGGGCATGTAATGATTCGGATAAGACCAATCTGGCACACTAGGTTGGTTAGAGTTATGATATGCCGGGTTGGTAATATCCGAAAAAGAGGTTGGTGTGTAATATGGATCCTCATTAAAATTGAAAAAATTGTTGTTATAGGCCATATCACACAATCACAAACAAAGAAAGAAAAAAAAAACAAACAAAAAAGAAAAATTTCTAACCTAAGTTAGGGTAGACCTAGACCTAGACGACTCCTAACTGGTTAGACTGTCCACGGGAGGTAGGGTGCAGACTTTGACCACGAGTTAATCAGCCAGGTCAGGGCAAGAGTGGTGGGAGGTTTTCCGTCAAAGACGTTCCTTAATTAAATAACCACCAATCTTCGGGCTTTCGGCCCTCAATCCCTTTCCTAGACACTGATTTGACAAGAGTCAACTTCCAGCACTGTTCCCCCTTAGGATAATCTCCTATTGAGTCCGAGATGTCCCTAGGGCCAATGTCTCCTAATTTTTAAGTTAGGCTTGGGTTAGTGAGTGCTTGGGATATGATTTTTGGGCTAAGGAAGGGTGATGAAATCCCCACCTTATCTTGTTAATGGGTTATGCCCTTAAGATGAATTAGTGCAAGTGTATAAGATAAATAGATAAGAATCACTCAAAGCAGAAAATCAACCAAGAGATGAATCCTATTCTACATGCAATGCGTACGTACCTTGCTCCTCCAGTACTCTTCAACAGTAAATAAAAATAATTGAAAAGACACGTGCCTAATATGCAAACGTCTAATCAATTTTTATTTTTAACAACCAATGATTTACTGTTGAATTATTAGCAATTTACAGGTATATCACAGAACAAAACAGAATAGAGCAGTAAGCAGTAATCTCAAATTTCAGCAATCTGCAAAAAACTGAATTAGTAGTTCACTGCACTTGCCGCGGATCCGCGGCTCTGGCCGCGTTTCCGCGGCAAACTTGCAGGCCCTCGTGCTCTGCCTTCGAGGGCAGAGGCACTGGGTTGCTGTATGTCCTTACTGCTGCTCTGTTTCTGTTTTCTGTTCTCCAAACCTGCAAACAGAAAAGAATAAAGAATTAGTTAAAAATTAAATTTTTGTTTTAGAGATAAACTTACCGTCCCTCCCCGGCAACGGCGCCAATTTGTTGACTGAATTTTCCTGCACACAAAAATATAGTATTTTAGAATATGATGTGCAAGTCTCAGTTCTAATCCGCGGTAGCAGGGCTATGCGGGTCGTGATCCTCAGGGAGGGACTGCGATGGAAGCGTTAAGCAAGTTTCTCTAAAGTTTTTATTTTTATTTGTTAAGTTAGAAAGGAAGTGGTATTTACAATGGGTGGTAGAAAAGAATATGGAGATGAGTTGTATTTAATCTACAAAAAAGAAAAGAAAAGAAAAAGAAAGAAAACTTATCTCTTTAGTCTGCTTACCGTTTGAACCGTTGCGATGATTTCCCTTTTCTTGGAAGGTGTACAAGCACGGCTTATGGGATCGTCCGCCTTCTTAATCTACTCTACGAAATGAAAAACAAGCTATGAAGACCTGTTCATCGCCATTGGGCCGTCAAGGTTCCTTCTTCGGCTAGGTATTCTCGAAGCAGTTGGATCTCATGGTGGGCAAGACATTAGAGAACAAATAGAAGGAAGTAAATACTGAGATACACAAGATTAAATAAGAAGAAAAGAAAATAAAACAATACAAAAATAAAAGCAAACCTCGATTCGATTATTAAACAATGGTGAAAAATAGAACTTACACCGACTGTCACCATCAGTACAAGTAGATCCCTTCCTCCATGAATACATCATCTCCTCTCAGTTTTTACAAAAAGAAAATAGAAATTTACAGAGGAAAGAAAATCTAACCTAAAACCTAAAACCCTAGCTTTTGGCCCTTGGCTCTTCTCTGGACGCTGGACGCTCTGTACGTTGCACTGCAGGAGATATTTATAGGTGCAGAAGGCCGAGGAGTCCTGGATGAACTTGCCCACGAAATCTGGGATTCTAACTCATCCAGAATGTCGCGCTTTTGCCGCGGGTCCGCGGCACTTTAGTGGCTTCTGGCCACGCGCTTTGGCGCGTGGCCTCTCCTGATTCGTCCATCTGGGCGCCTGCTTCTGGAAGTTCGATCCTGGCTCTAAATATTGGGATATGGATATAACTTGGAAATCAAGTTATCTAGACTTTGTATTCTCCCAATCTCTTTTAAACGAATTTCCTTCTCATCTTTGGCTTTTATGCACATCCTGCAAGAGTTTAGGGTTGGGTAGAATTCTATCCTTCCTTCATCTTTGATAATTGCAACTTTAGCCCTTGTATAATTGCACTTTGACAATCTGATATTTGCACTTTGACTCTTGGGCTTCAAATATGGGCTTGGATCTGGGCTTTTGGGCTCTTTAAGCTTTATTTATTGTTAAAATAATAATTCGAGGCCTGCACACAATAAATTACAAATTATTAATAAATGTGCAGAATTAAATGAATAAATATGAAAATGTGATGGTAAATATGATGATAAAAATGCACTTTTCACTACCAATCACACCCCCACACTTATCTTTTTGCTCGTCCTCGAGTAAAAACAAAGAAAAAGAAAAAGTTAAGAAAAATTAATCTAACCTAACTCACTTTCGTAGGAATCACGGTTGCACTTAGCATGTGCAACAAGCCGTTAAACCTCTAGGTTACCCTAGAGGACGAGTGTTGTCTCGTGAGGGTTTTCAGCGGATTGCACCCACAAAATCCATAAAAAGGAAAATATTTGAATTATTATTGAAGAGACTAAGTAGTCTATAAGTTTTAGGATTATTATTTTTATTCATTCTTCAAACCTAGTCTTTATAAAGTAAATTGTTATCCATTTTAGGTAAGGATTAAAATTGAATTTCTAATATAGTCTTGCACATCATATTCTAAAATACTATATTTTTGTGTGCAGGAAAATTCAGTCAACAACCGCTTTCAAGACGATTCTAGGAATGTCTCTTATAGGTTAGTCTATGGTAAAGCTTATCACCTGTCCGTTGAGTTAGAGCACCGAGCCTTATGTGCAATCAAGCAGTTGAATTTCGACTTGACTAAAGCTGGTGATCTTCGGAAGTTACAAATTTCTGAATTAGAGGAGTTAAGAAATGAGGCCTATGAAAATGCTAGGATCACTAAAGATAGAGTTAAGATTTTTCATGATAAACACATCATAAGAAGAACCTTTGTCCCTGGACAAAAAGTCTTACTCTATAATTCTAGGCTTCATCTTTTTCCAGGAAAATTAAAATCAAGATGGACTGGGCCATTCGTTATAAAATCCGTGTTTTCACACGGTGCAGTTGAGATCAGTGACATCAAGAATGGAAATGACTTTAAGGTAAATGGTCAACGCCTTAAACCTTTCTTGGAATCGGTGCCGGTAAACGAAATGGCTATGGGTCTTGTTGACCCAGTGTATCGATAACTTTCCTCTTTCCATTTTATTTCATGCATCTATACATTTCTTTCATACATTGGGGACAATGCATGAGATAAGTGTGGGGGAGGGTTCTAACATGACTAATATAATTCCAAAAAAAATGTTTAAAAATATTGTATATATATATAAATAAAAAAAAACTTTTTGAAAGGTAAGAACAATATTTTGATATATTTTTGTAAGAAATTAAGTCAATTTTAAGGAATACAAAAATCATAATTAGGATTTCTTACACTTAGTCAAAATAAGATGACTTGTTTGATTTTAGGGTTAGGAAGAAAATTTGTGAAAGTAATTTAGTCTTGATATTTACCTCGATGAAGTATGCACACTAAATACACTTACATACTTAGGGTTTAAAGACAAAGACTCTTATGCCTTATAAAAAAAAGTATATATGTATAAAAAAATATATAAATAAACAAATCTAATTATTGATTAGCTAGGTGCTTTGGCCTAAGCAAGCCTTGATATTTATGTAAAAGATAATTAGATAAGTTTGAAATATATATATATAAATATATATATATATATATATATATATATATATTATATATATATATATATATATATATATAAATCCTCTGATTAAGCTGGGTATTTGTGCCTCATGAAGCATAAGTATTCACGCCTAAAAGGGGTACATTTTATAAATAAAAACCTTGGTGTCGTGACCTTGTCTGCTCAAGTATTTAAGTCCTTAGGGGTATTTTCTCACCTGGTGCCCTAAAACTGTCCGGTTTGAGTGTCACCGACTAAAGGCTTGTTACATGGGCAGATTAGAAAGCCTAATGAAATTGAGGAATAAATTCCACCAAAAATAAATATAAATAAGGCATAGGAGTTAATGTGAAAGAATCCTTAGTCAACTTTACAGTCACGATGGTGCATACGACTTAGGGTAAATTAATAGACTAGATGAGAAGTACAATTTGACTCCTTACTTTGATTGATGACATGTTTTTGAATAGAGACTGAGTTTCAGAATGAAAAATTTGATATTCCTATAACTTATAGATTACTTAAAGCCTTACAAATATACTTCAAATATTTTCTCCTTTAAAAAATGCTTTTCGAAAATACTAACATTTTTTATGAATTTTGTAGGTGCAATCCACTGAAAATCCTCACGAGACAAAACTTGTTCTCTAGGGGTAACCTAGAGGCTTAACGGCTTGTTGCACATGCTCAGTGCAATCAAGTGACTGCGAAAGTGATCTAATAATTGATTAGAATTAGTCTGATGTTTTGCTCGAAGGCGAGCAAAAGATAAGTGTGGGGGTGATCAGTGACATATTTTGCATATACATTGTCACCTTACCATACTTTTTAGCTAATAAATCCTATTAATAAGTCTTCTTCTTCTTTGTTCAATGTAGGCCCAATTGCTAAAAGAAAGGAAAGAGAAACAAGCCCAAAAGCCCACCAAATTCTGATTTAATTCAGAATAAATTCGAAATCAAGGAATCAGGGCAAAATCTTGGCATATCAGAGAGGTTGAAAACCGGTTGAAAAGAATCCTCCTAAATCAAGCGGTTAAAGCCAATAATCAAAGGCTGTTTCGTCAAACCTGTAACAGAAATGAGAAAACCAGAAGAAGATAAAGGAGAATCACCAAACCAGGAGAGCCACCCAATTGGGTGTGGCCAACTGGCCACACCAGGGCCGCGAAAACGCGACCCTAGCCGCGTTTTCGCGGCTTGGTTGCTTCTGTTGGGGGAGCGTTTGCTCCCCCAATCTTTCTACGATCTCCCCGCTCTGGTTTTTTCCTATAAATACCAGTTTCAACAGAGAAAAAAGGGCGAAGACTAGGATTAGAATTTTTGTTTATACTTTAAGGTTTAGGCTCTTTGTTAGATAGTATAAAAATTGTATTTTTATTTTGCAATTTGTAGTTCAGTACAAATACCTGTGAAAGAGAGGAATTGAGTGCTTGTAACTTGAAGATTGAAGTGGCATCAATACGAGAATCGAGCTACATTTCCTTCCACTCATTTTACGGTATGTCTTGCGTTATTTACTTGCATTTTTCTTTGTCTTTCATGAGTAGCTAAATCAGTTTTCTGGGCTTACTATTGTACCTCTCTCAAATTCTTCTTCTCTTCTGATTTTAATGAAAAAGACCCAATGAATCATTTGCATGCCTAACTTAAAGCCTTTCTTCTTGAAAGTATTCTTGAAGGCACATGATGATGGGTTTGGATTTTTAAACTCCTACTTCTTTTAAGAACGTCTCTTGAACTTGTTTTTATCTCATACTTGAACTTCTTGATGATTTAACATTCGATTCAAAACGGTTTCTTAAAGAAAAGAGTGAACTTTTTCAACCATCTTATATGCTTTACTTCAAACTTTCTAAAGTCAACCTTAAGTTTTGCCTATGATCAAGTTGAGGCACTAAGGATTTCAATAGAAGAATAAACAGTTATGTAGTGAGATAGTGAGCCCAGATTTTCTTCTTTATTAAAAATAACTAATCAATTTTCAAGCTTTTTAAATCACCTTTTTCCAAAGCCTTCTCCAAAGTTGCAATTTCTCTTTTAATCATCTCCCTTCTTTTCGTTCTCTTTTCAATTAAAAAACGAGCACAACTCTTTGTTACTAAACAAAACACCGAAAAGCTTTCATCGCATTCCTCCTCGTGGACACGACCCGTTAGCCCAAAGCTACACGGTAAAATTCTTAACTCTTTGATTTTACAATCACTTCCAAATAATTGAGAAATCATTAGAAAAATTATCCTACACATGACCTAGAGTTGGCCGCGGTAATTTTCGCCCTAAAATTTTGCGGCATTACCTGTATGGAGTATCTTGTGAGATCTTTACAGATCATAAAAGTCTAAAATACATTTTCACTTAAAAAGAGCTGAATATGCGACAAAGGAGATAGTTGGAGTTGATAAAAGATTATGATACCATCATTCATTATCATTCGAAAAAAGCTATTGTGATGGCTGATGCATTGAGTAGAAAACCCGGTGGGTCACTAGCTGCAATGATCACTAGACAACCTAAATTATTTAGGGATTTAGAAGAGCTTCATATAGAGGTAAAGCCTGCAGGAGGTTCATGTCGATTAGGCCGGGTGAATCAAGTAAGAGTCTAATCTGATCTTTGTGATAGGATCGCCAGGGCACAGACAGAGGATAATTAATTCAGGATTACTAAAGAATGAATAGAAAAGAGGAAAATCAAGAAACTTCACATTGACAAGGTGTAATATAACATGGGAACTGGATATGGGTCCTACAAATAAGTGAATTAAGGGAAGAAATCATGAGAGAAGCACATAGAACACTATATACCGCTCACCCAGGGAGTACTAAAATGTTCCAAGACATACGACACAATTTTTGGTAGAACGGAATGAGGAGAGACATTGCAAAATTTGAAAAAATTGTAAGTTTGCCAACAAGTGAAGGCAGAACATATGAAACCCCCAGGCTTATTAGTGCTGCTACCTATTCCCAAATGAAAAGTGGGAGCACATCACAATGGACTTCGTAACGGGCTTACCACGAACACCACAAGATTTTGATGCAATATGGGTAGTGGTTGATAGACTTACCAAAACCGCACATTTCATGCCCATACACGTGGATTACTCTGTAAACAAGTTAACTCAACTCTATGTCCAAGAAGTAATTAGACTGCATGCCATACCTGAGAGTATAGTTCAGATCGGGACCCCAAATTTCAGTCCAGACTTTGAAAAAGTTTATCGGAGGCCATGGTACTAAATTACAACTGAGTACTGCAGTGCATCTACAAACAAACAGTCAGAAAGAACAATTCTAGTATTGGAGGATATGTTGAGGGCATGTGTAATGAATTTTGGAGAAAATTGGGCTAGACGCCTACCCCTAGTAGAATTTGCTTAAAATAACAGCTATCAGTCCACAATTGGCATGCCTCCGTTTGAAGCACTTTATGGTCTAAGATGTAAATCTTTGATATGTTGAGAAGAAGGTGGCGACAGGAGGAACTATAGACCAGACCTGATCCAGGAGACCACAGAGAAAATTAAGATAATTAGAAAGAGAATGAGGATAACCCAAAGCAGATAAAAGCTTATGTTGATCATCGTCGCAGACCTCTGAAATTTTTAGTCAGTGATAAAGTTTTTCTAAAGATATCCCCAATTAAAGGAATACTCCGCATCAACACGAAGAGTAAATTGGATCCACAATTCGTTGGACCATTTGTAATCCTAGAAAGATTTGGATCATTGGCCTACCGCTTCGCCTTACCTCCAAAACTTGGAAGAATACATGATGAAATTCATGTATCACAACTTAAGAAATATATATGTGACCCTAACCGAGTAATGTCTTATCAACTACTCTAAATTCAAGAAGATTTAACCTATGTGGAAGAGCCTAAACAGATTCTGGATCGCAAGAAAAAGAAGTTGAGAAATAAGACCATCCCACTGGTTAAGGTGTTATGGAAGAGCCAACAAGTCGAAGAGATCACCGGGGAACCTGAAGAAGAGATAAGGAGATCCTACCCCTACTTGTTTCAAAGTACGCCCAGTTTCAAGGACGAAACCTCCTTAAGTAAGTAGAACTACAACACCCGTATTTCCCTAAGCCGGATCATCTCTAAATTAATGAATAACTGAAGTACTAATCCTAAATGGACTGATTAGAGCAATGATTTATTAATGATAGTTGTTAATACACCATTATAAAGAGGGGTATATACATGTATATAACTCAATACAACCAAATTATACTAGTATAAGGGTATTACTTTTTTTATATGAATGTATGATATAGTAGAGGGAGTAGGAAAGCATGAGAGGGCTTGATCTAAGGTTAGGATGAACTTAATTTTGTTGGTCCAAAGGCCCATCACTCTAGTTTTGGTGATGATTAACTCATGTAGTTATAGTTTACTAATAATCTTATGTTTATATAGTTTCAATTATTGACCAAGATATTAGTAGGTGTTTAGGTTCAACAAAGGAATTTTGGGAGCTAACACAAGTAGATTTAAGAGCTCGCACGTCAAAATCGCATGTAGCACTCGGTTGGAGTCAAGCTCGTTGGATCGTGTTTGGATCGAGTCGACTTGGAGAAGGAGCTCTACAAGAAGACCTCAATTTGTTTAGTTTAGTATGTTTAGATCTTTTGTAAATATTAGATAGTATTGATATGCTCAAGTTCACACACACAAAAGTTTAAAGTTTGGTTTTCGGTTTAACCGGTTTTTGGCTTTTATCAAAAATATAGATATACATCTTACATGTATATTGGATTCTATCCATATACAATATGCTTCAAAATTGTTTCAATATCATGTTTTTGTATTTATACAAGTTTTGAAAAAAACGATTTTTCATTTCAACCAAGTTTCGAAAAATACGGATTTTGTGTTTAAGCCTAATTTTCATATAGTTTGTAATATGTGTTGATTTTTGGTCACACATGTTTGGCATTCAAAGATCTTACAAGAACTTATTTTTTTAAAATTTATGTGTATTTATGGGATTTATTTGGTATTAAATTAACCAAGTTTTCAGTCCCAGTTTTTTAGCCTGACTGCACTGGCGGTCGACCGGACGGTCGACCGGACCAGGAGTCGGTCAACCGGACCGGTCGATCAATGTGCATGAGGAACATGCAGAGGCCAGCCATAGAAGGCCGTTCGACCACGCGGTCGACCGACTGAAAGCGCCCAACTCTCGAGTGCTGGCCGGTCGACCGGGCGGTCGACCGGAGGCACAACGGTCAGAAAAGTGACCGTTGGCCGATCGATCGGGCGGTCGACCGGAGGAGCAATCTGGGCATTCCCAGACTACAACGGCTATATTTTTTAGAGGGTTATAAATACCCATCTCTTGGGCTATTTTCTTCATGATTTTTGAGAGCAAAGTTTTCTATCTTTCCTAGTGTTTTTACAACAAGATTTCAAAGAGTTTTTGGGCTACAAAGTTTTATTTTTATTTGTTTTAAAGTGGAAAATTCAAAGAAAAGAGAGTCTTTTGGGAATTGGTTTTGATCTTGATTTCAATATCTATTTGGAGATTTTCCCAAGTGTTTTTCTTTGTTCCAAACACTTTATTTTCTCACACTTGAGCTATCATATTTATCCTATCTATAGGATCTTGTTTTGTGGGAAAATTAGTTTGTGGTCTTTGTGATCACCAAGGTTGTTTGTGGTCTTTGAGATCACCATGATTGTAACTCTCTCTTTGTTTTGGTTTGTGCCTATCCCTCTAAGTTTAGAGGAGGTTATGCTTTGAGTTTGTGTTCATCTCTCTTGTGTAGAGGTGATTGAGGTTGTATTTTGGGTTTGTTGTTATCTCTTTTGTGTAGAGGTGATTATGGTGGAGTTTTGGCTTAGTTCCTTATCCCTCTAGTGTGAGGTGATTGTTTTTTGGCTTAGTGCCTTATCCCTCTCATGTGAGGTGATTGTTATTTGGCTTAGTGCCCATCCCTCTAAGTGTAGAGGTGATTGTTGTTGCGCCTAGCCTCTTGTTAGAGGTTGTTTTGTTGGAGAGAGGAGTTGTGTACTCCTAATTTGTATTTGCCAAATCTTTAGTGGAGGTTCCTTGTGTGAGAAGTCCTGTGTGGACGTATAGTGAAAATCCTTCTGTGTGAAGGCGGGGACGAAGAGCAGTGGCTCGAACCTCGAAACATATCTCAGTTTTTGCGATTGATCCACTATCTTTAAACTCTCTCTTTTATATCTTGCATTGTATCATATTGTTCATATCATATATATGCTTGGTAATGATTGTGTGCCTCACTAGTGTTGAACCAAGGGAGCTTCATATGGCACCTCAACTCTTATTTAGTGGAATTTAGAGGAGATAGTCCAGAGCCCATCACCGGGAATTTGGCTACACTCTTTGG
The DNA here is from genome assembly GCA_038442645.1 of Agave tequilana. Taxonomy (NCBI): domain Eukaryota; kingdom Viridiplantae; phylum Streptophyta; class Magnoliopsida; order Asparagales; family Asparagaceae; genus Agave; species Agave tequilana. The sequence continues at coordinate 44,154 of JAVJIF010011956.1, read as the reverse complement.
TTACACTTGGTGTGTTACAATTAGTTTTTAATTCCGCATCATTTGTCATTAGATTAGCCTTACACCTATTCACCCCCCTCTAGGTATATTTTCAATTGGTATCAGAGCCTACGCTCCTGATATTAGGTTTAACCACCTAGGAGTGAGATCTTGGCTTGCTAATCTATAATTGCATTTGCATACATATAGTTTATACACTCATGGATTACCTTGCCCCTCCCATAGTTGATGTTTCTCACATCGATATATGGAAGCTTAGGATGAGTGCCTACTTAAAAACCTTAGGTTTGCATGTTTACCTTACTACTAATAAGAAATCTTATCTTGATAATAACAAGCATATAGAAGCCAATGCACAAGCCTTAGAAGCACTTAGGCAAACATTAAGCAAAAATTATCTATCTATGGTTCCTCATTGTGATTCCGCTTTTGCAGTGCGGAGCACTTTGACCTCTCCTGCGCTACAAACGATGAAACATGTGGAGAAGGAACCTAGTGGAGATGAGTTCGACGATGCGTGTTACATGGTTTAAGGGAATGATTCCCTTGAGGTACATTTAGAAACTCAACTAGATGATTGTGCTAATTCTTCAGGTGATGATTATATGGATGCCGATGTATTAAATGAAGAACTATCTATTGTTTGTAAAAACTTGCTTGAAAAATATCAAATTTTGAAAAAGAAAAGCTTTAAAATAAAAGAAGAAAATAAAAATTTGTCTTCAAAACTTGACGTTGTTTTGCAAGAGAGGGATGAGATTTCATTAAAAGGGACTTATTGAAATCCCAACTTGACCTTGTATTAAAGGAAAATGAAATTTTCAAAAATAAAAATGATAGTGATGATGTTGTGAAGAAAAATAAAGCTTTGTCTTCAAAACTTGATTTTGTTATAAAAGAGAATGAATCTTTGAAAAATAAAATTGCTTTAATTTCAAAAAATTTGGCTTTAGTTTCAAATGAAAGTAAATCTTTGAAAAATGACTTTTCTTCTCTTGTTTGTCATATTTCTACTCCTTCATCTTCTAGTGATAAACATGATGCATGCTCCATTTTGTCTTCAAGTATTAAAAATGATATATGTATGCTGAAGAAAAGTGTTGATTGTTTGGGCTCCACTTTGAGCCAATGTGTCATGAACCACACACGTTTGGAATCCATGTTTCGAAAGAAACATTCTCCTCATATGCATGCACACCAACCACGGCATACACATGCTCATCATGCTCACACACATAACACTATGTATACTCATGTGTATACTTGTACACATTGTGGACGTAAGGGCCACCTTGTAAAATTTTGTTATGATAGATTAAATACTTCAAATTTTGCAAATAAATTTGTTTGGATTAGGAAATGAGCTAACCCACATGAACCCAATAAGGTATGGATATCAAAAACTGCTCCTATTTTATTTGATGTTGGTTTTGGCCCCCACTTGACGTGAGAGGTATTGGTGCTTTGATGGTGGATGCGTTTGAGCTTGATGGATACCACATTAGATGCATCACCTTCAAGGATATTTGGTGGGAGGACCACCTTGATTTGGAGATCTAGAGATTACCCTTAATGATTTTGGTAACTATCTCTAACTCCTTATCTTGTTTACATGCTTTTATATTATTTATTTTTAGCATATATTGGTTTTCATGTTTTGCTTGTGCTTTAGTGCTTCATGATTTGATTACATGTTTTGATGTAGTTTTCATTACAACTTGTGTTTATACTTTTACAACTAGTGAGCCACATTTGATTATTGTGTGTTTGTGCTATGTTGCTCATTTGTACCAATTAGATGTTCTTGTATAGCCTAGTTTTGATGATTCTTACATTTTAACTTGTATTCCCTATTTTCGTACATATTTTTATAAAAATATGTTTTGCTTCTTGTATATGTCAATTTTGTCAAAACTTTAGATATACATGTCTATCCTAGAGTCACTTGCTTTTTATTCAATATTCTATTTTTGGACTCACTTGTATTTGGGATATGTATGTATACTTCTAATTTAGACAAAATATACATATACCTTGAAGCATATTTAGTTTTGATAAATTCTTATTTTTGATAAAAAGAATTTCATATGAGTTTCATTGTCTAATTCCATGATTATGCTTTTTACATGATTCTTGTACACTCATATTATTTGTGTTTACTCATTACTTTGTTTTATGAGTACATTGTTGAGCTTTATATATCTTGAGTGTCAATTTTGTATAAAATACATGCTTCATGAAATATATGATTTGGTTTCATGTTTTAAAGAATCTATAACTAGTTATTTCAAAAGTTATCTTAAACTAGTTCATATTCTTCTATTGGTAGAGTTTTCAAACATATTAAGCTATTTTCAAACTCATATTTTTGAAAACCCCTACCTTTCAAGGGCGGTTGGATGGGCGACCATACCTTATATGCTCAAAATTGAAAATCTTTTAAACATGTGCATGAATAGGGTGGTCGGTATGAGATATACATGATTTTAATGATAATTCTAATTTTGTATACTCATATGTGTTTTATATATGTATGCTTCAAATTTCATATAGTATCAATTTCAATTGGTACATTCATTTTCATACATATATATGATTTGATTGTGCTTACTATATTTTTACATTTTTAAGCACAAATTATGTTTATGCTAAGCTTGATTTAGTCCATAATGATAATTATTTTTCAATTGGTATCTTATACAAGCTTATGCATTATTTTTATTGGTATTTCATAAAGGGAAAATTCGTGTTTTATCTTTCAATCGATTTTATTTTCAATTGGTATCTTATTCTCAATTCTTTATGATGAAAAATACTTTATTTTAGTATGTGCTAACATTTTCAATATTGGTATCAATAATCTTAAATTGGTATTATTCTCAATTTGATATTCTTATTGCAAAATGAGTTGTGTTCAACCAAAAATTTGGTTTTATTTTCAATTGGTATCAAAAATTTACTAGATATTTTCAATTGGTACAAACTGATTTCAATTGGTATCAAACTTATAATGTTTCATTTTCAATTGGTTTCAAGTGGTAACCAACATTTGTTTTGTCAACTACAATTTCAATTGGTATCTACAATTTAATTTCATTAGTATCAAAATTTATTTTGTTGACTTCAAGAAAATTCATAAATTTGTTTAAAGGTTGATTTCAAAATGTTTTGATATGTATTGCTTATATGCAAGGAGAGCTTAACATCTCTTCTATATATAGATTCATATTGAGTGTATCTCACATGGAGCTTGACCTCTCTTCTTTATGTGATACACGTGTATAGGGGGAGCTTTACATCTCCACTTATATATTGTATATTATGTATTATGTGGTTAGAGTCTAGTCATCTCTTTTCATGTAATGCATGTATGCAGGGGAGCTAACTTTACGTCTCTCCTCTTTATGAATGTATATCGCATATATATCTTTATTGCTTGTTTTTCCTTCGCCCCTTTGTCGATGAATTGATAAAAAAGGGGAGAAGTATTTGGAGTTTTTATATATGAATGTTTATTTCATTTCCTTGTTTATGCAAAAAGGGAAAAGAATTTGGTAAGTTTATGCATATATGTGTTGTTTGGTTTATGCATTTAATTGAATATATTTATGTTTATTGATATACATGAGTTAAGGGGGAGCTTCTATGAAGCTTAGCTTTAATCCATGCATATATAACTCCATGAGTTTTGTCATCATTAAAAAGGGGGAGATTATTGGCCCAAAGGCCCATCACTCTAGTTTTGATGATGATTAACTCATGTAGTTATAGTTTACTAATAATCTTGTGTTTATATAGTTTTACTTGTTGACCAAGATATTAGTAGGTATTTTGCTTCAACAAAGGAGTTTTGGGAGCTAACACATGTAGATTCAAGAGCTTGCGCGTCAAGATCGCATCTAGCACTCGGTTGGAGTCAAACTCGTTGGATCGTGTTTGGATCGAGTCGACTTGGAGAAGGAGTTCTACAAGAAGACCTCAGTTTGTTTAGTTTAGTATGTTTAGATCTTGTGTGAAGATTAGATAGTATTGATATGCTCAAGTTCACACACACACAAGTTTAAAGTTTAGTTTTCGGTTTAACCGGTTTTGGATTTCATATAAAAAATATAGATATACATCTTATATGTATATTGGATTCTATCCATATACAATATGCTTCAAAATTTTTCAATGTCATGTTTTTGCATTTATACAAGTTTTGGAGTAAACGGTTTTCATTTTAAAAATTCAAGTTTTGAAAAATACGGATTTTGTGTTTAAGCCTAACTTTCATATCACAAAAATAGTTCAAATAGTTTGTAATATGTGTTGATTTTGGTCACACATGTTTGGTATTCAAAGATCTTACAAGAAATTATTTTTGTAGAATTTATGTGTATATATGGGATCTATTTGGTATTAAATTAACCAAGTTTTCAGTCCTAGTTTTTCAACCTGACTGCACTGGCAGTCGACCGGACGGTCGACCAGACCAGGAGTCGGTCGACAGGACCAGGAGTCGGTTGACCGGACCGATCGAACAATGTGCACGAGGAACGTGCACAGGACAGCCATAGAAAGCCGGTTGACTGCCGGCTTTCGCGCGGTCGACCGGCTGAAAGCACCTAACTCTCAGGTGCTGGCCAATCGACCGGGCGGTCGACCGATGCTTGGCCCGGTCGATCGGGCAGTCAAACGGAGGCACAACGGTCAAAAAAGTGACCGTTGGCTGGTCGATCGGTTGGTCGACTGGGGGGCAATCTGGGCATTCCCAGACTGCAACGACTATATTTTTTAGAGGGTTATAAATACCCATCTCTTGGGCTGTTTTCTTCATAGTTTTTGAGAGCAAAATTTTCGATCTTTCCTAGTGTTTTTACAGCAAGATTTTAGAGAGTTTTTGGGCTACAAAGTTTTATTTTTATTTGTTTTAAAGTGTCGAAAAATTCAAAGAAAAGAGAGTCTTTTGGGAATTGATTTTGATCTTGATTTCAATATCTATTTGGAGATTTTCCCAAGTGTTTTTCTTTGTTCTAAACACTTTATTTTCTCACACTTGACCTATCATATCTATCCTATCTATATGATCTTATTTTTGTGGAAAAATTGGTTTGTAATCTTTGTGATCACCAAGATTGTTTGTGGTCTTTGAGATCACCAAGATTGTAACTTTCTCTTTGCTTTAGTTTGTGCCTATCCCTCTAAGTGTAGAGAAGGTTGTGCTTTGAGTTTGTGTTCATCCCTTTTATGTAGAGGTGATTGAGGTTGTGTTTTGAGTTTGTTGTTATCCCCCTTGTGTAGAGGTGATTGTGGTGGAGTTTTGGCTTAGTGCCATATCCCTCTAGTGTGAGGTGATTGTTGTTTAGCTTAGTGCCTTATCCCTCTCGATTGAATTCTTCTTTGTTCAAGGCACAGAAAAGCGCGTTCATTGCTTTGGCATTAAGATTTGCTAACTTTTTTTGTTCTTCACTCTAGGCACTGTAATTAGTAGTCAGTTTGGTGTACGCTACTCTACTATATTCCATAGTTTGTAGTTGAGCGAGTGCACGAAGAACCTTTCTCACTTTTTTTGACTTGAATGCATTCCTTTCCAGGGGCTACTAAGGAATTTGTAATGTCGGTGAATCTTGTAACCATTTCTGAGATGGTTTCATTCTCCTTCATTTTGAAGAGTTCAAACCCGCGGACAAGAATAGAAATTTTAGATTCTTTAACCTTATTTGTGCCTTCATGTATTACCTGTAGAGTTTGCCATATTTGATTTGTAGATCTGACCGTTGACACGCGATTGAATTCTTCTTTGTTCAACGTATAGAAAAGCGCGTTCTTTGCTTTGGATCAAGATTTGTTAACTTCTTTTGTTCTTCACTCTAGGCACTGTAATTGGTAGTCGGTTTGGTGTACATTACTTCTACTATATTTCATAATTCGTAGTTGAGCAATTGCAAGTAAATCTTCATTCTACACTTTCAGTAATTGTAGTTCGATCCATCAAATAGTGGTGGACGTTATGCAGAATGTCCTTCTCTGAATTGCGATGAAGGAAACTCCGTTGCCATCCTTGTAGGATGTTGACCGGGTATGCAGGGCTTTAATAGAGTAGGCCGAACCGGGCTCTGATACCAATTGTAGGATCTAAAAATTATGTCAACACAAATCTAAAACAAAGATAATTAGCGTTAAATAAAATAACTTGCAAGAAAAGGAAACAAATCGTAGAAATAATGCAAACACAAACACAAGAGATTTTATCCTGGTTCGGTCCTCTTGACTTACATCTAGTCCCCAAGCCACCCGCTTGAGATTTTTCTTTAACCTTTGATTTTATACACCCAAAATCAACACCTTGTACACTACTTGACAAATCCCCTTTGCCAATGTGTACAACTCTTTTTGACACCAAGAAGACACTAACACTTTGTACAACTTCTCTTCTACCAGAAGACGCTCTTGTACAATCTTTCTCTTTTAGTGATTACAAACAATTCTATAAGCCTTGAATATGTATGTGATCGTGAATAAGGACTCTTATAGGTGGACTCTCAGAATTCTTCACTAAAGGATTGGAATTTGAGTGAAGAATAGAAAGTGGAAATGGTTTTCTGAAAAATAGATTTTTGAACAGAGTTTTTGGGTAGAAAACTATTGATATGAATTAGTGATTTAGCTTAGGACAACATTCCTATTTATAATTGAAATCTATGCTCAGTTAGGGCAGTTATCAGGATAAATTTGAATATTAAAACGTTGGATAAAACACCAGAATTCAATAACTGTACAACAGTTACAAACTGCTATAAGTCGACTAGGGGTTGGGTTTTAGTCGACTAGTATATGATATTTTGACTGAGTTAGTCGGCTAATCAAAGGAGCAAGTCGACTACATTAAGGCTGATACAAATGATAAGTTTCTGGAAACTGGAATTAGTCGGCCAGCAGAGTTTATAAGTCGACTATAACTTGTATTAGTCGACTAGTAATATTGATAAGTCTACTAATGCTGTTAAACAGAAAGTTGATATCTTTTCAGGATAATACTTAGTCGACTATAGGACTTTTATACATCGACTAGACAAGGTATTAGTCGACTACAAGGGGGGTCAAGTCGACTAATAGGAAGGGTCAAGTCTACTAATAGGAAGGGTCAAGTCTACTAATAGGACTATTTTGTGTGTGATCAAGGCTTTTAACAAATATCTAAAAATACACAAAAATAGTACAAATTACATTTGTTATCATCAAAATAAGTTACAACATTCTCCCCTTTTTTGATGATGGCAATGTGTATATGTATAAGCTCCTCCTTAGAGAAACTTTCCCTGCAGAAAACAGGTTATAACAAATATATATAACAAGTGTTCTCCCCTTGCATCATAACATACATATGATATATTTTTAAATATTAGAAATAACTTATATCATCAGATATTCTCTTTTCTTTGTATGGTACCTATAAGATAAAACATTGTTAATGGCACTAATCATAACATGATCAAAATATTAACCTTTAGGAATCCAAACCCAATTTGAATTTGGTTTCCATTTGTTAGTACAAACATAATTGCATGAATTACATATATGATGCATATATGATGCAATGTAAGCATTTTTATCCATAATATTTATATTTTTAGGAATCCAAATATATTTAAACTTTGGTTTCATGGTCTTCTTAAAAGAATTATCATTATTCTTTTTATAACATGTGTAGTTCTTTCAACATTATTTTTTGAACAACTAAGAGCAATATGCTTATCTTTGAAAACCAAGTCCAAGATGATTATATGAAATCTTTTGATATGACAATATATCATTTAAATTTTCTTTTCCTTTATTAAACTTTGTCACTTTATTCAAAAGTTCTTCATATTTATTTTTGAAACTTGTCATGTCTTTATTTAAAACAGAAATTCTTTTATTTAAAGACATAGTTTCATTTTTAAGCAAAAGATTTTCTTTTAAGAAATACTCATTATCCTTTTTCAATGAAGATATAACTTTTTCAAAATCATCTTTTTGAGAATTTACAGAAGAAATTTGAGAATCATAAACAAAATTTTCTTTGATGAGTCTTTCATTTTCTTTTGATAAAATTTTATTTTTTATCTTTTCATTCTTGAGATCATTATATAACTCATGAAATACATCTAAGAGTTCAGTATATTGTACCTCATCTTCTTCTTGAGCTATAAAATATATATTGGCATGTTCAGTGGCTTCTTCTTCGTCAGAGGAAGAGGAATCACTATTTTCCCATGATGCCTGATAATCTTTCTTCTTTTTGAACTTTTTGAACTTTTTGCTCTTGAATTTTTCTTTATTTTTGAGCAATGAACAATCCTTCTTCATATGACCTGTTTTATTACGATTAAAACATATAGGATAAAATTTACCTTACTTCAAGAACTTTCTGAATTTTCTTGAGAGTATTGCCATCTCCTCTTCATTATCATCTAAATTGTACATGTCTGAGAATGCATGAATGGCAAGTACTTTTTTCTTTGATTGAAGTTGAAGGTCATCATTCTTCCTGTCTTAAAATTGTACTTCATATACCATTAAATTACCATTAAGGTTTTCTAATGACATAGTTGAGAGATCATTTGCTTCTTCAATTGTAGTAGTCTTCTTCTCCCAATCTGGTGTGAGTGCACAAAGAACCTTTCTCACTTTTTCAACTTGAATGTATTCCTTTCCAAGGGCTACTAAGGAATTTGTTATGTCGGTGAATCTTGTAACCATTTCTGAGATGGTTTCATTCTCCTTCATTTGAAGAGTTCAAACCCGTGGATAAAAATAAAAATTTTAGATTCTTTAACCTTATTTGTGCCTTCATGTGATACCTGTAGAGTTTGCCATATTTGATTTGCAGATCTGACCGTTGACACGTGATTGAATTCTTCTTTGTTCAAGGCACATAAAAGCGCGTTCATTGCTTTGGCATCAAGATTTGCTAACTTCTTTTGTTCTTCACTAAAGGCGCTATAATTGGTAGTCGGTTTGTTATACGCTGCTTCTACTATTTCATAGTTCGTAATTGAGCGATTGTAAGTAAATCTTCATTCTACACTTCCAGTAGTTGTAGTCCGATCCATCAAATAGCGGTGGACATTGTGTAGAATGTCCTTCACTGAATTGCGATGAAGGAAACTCCGTTGCCATCCTTGTAGGGTGTTGAGCAAGTATGCAGGGTTTTGATAGAGTATGCCAGGCCGGACTCTGATACCAATTGTAGGATCTAAAAATCATGTCAACACAAATCTAAAACAAAGATAATTAACGTTAAATAAAATAATTTGCAAGAAAAGGAAACAAATCTCAGAAATAATGTAAACGCAAGCACAAGAGATTTTATTCTGGTTTGATCCTCTTGACCTACATCCAGTCCATAAGCCACCTGTTTGAGATTTTTCTTTATCCTTTAATTTTGTACACCTAAAATCAACACCTTGTACACTACTTAACAAATCCCCTTTGCCAAATGTGTACAACTCTTCTTAACACCAAGAAGACAGCAACACCTTGTACAACTTCTCTTCTACCCGAAGACACTCTTGTACAATCTTTCTCTTTGAGTGATTACAAATAATCCTATAAGCCTTGAATCTGTATGTGATCGTGAACAAGGACTCATAAGGGTGGACTCTCAGAGTTCTTCACTAAAGGATTGAAATTTTAGTGAAGAACAGAAAGTGAAAATGGTTTTCTAAAAAACAGATTTTTGAACAGATTTTTTGGGTAAAAAACTATTGATATGAATTAGTGATTTAGCCTAGGACAATATCTCTATTTATAACTAAAATCTATGGTCAGTTAGGGCATTTATCAGGATAAATTTGAATATTGAAACTTAGATAAAACATTAGAATTTAATAACTGTACAACAGTTACAAACTGCTATAAGCCGACTAAGGGTTGGGGGTTAGTCGACTAGTATATGATATTTTAATTGAGTTAGTCGACTAATCAAAGGAGCAAGTCGACTGCATTAAGGCTGATACAAATGATAAGTTTCTAGAAACTGGAATTAATCAACCAGCAGAGTTTATAACTCGACTATAACTTGTATTAGTCGACTAGTAATAAGTCGACTAATGCTGCTAAACAGAAAGTTGATATCTTTTCAGGACAATACTTAGTCGACTATAGGACTTTTATAAGTCAACTAGACAAGGTATTAGTCGACTACAAGAGGGGTCAAGTCGACTAATAGGAAGGGTCAAGTCTACTAATAGGACATTTTGTGTGTGATCAAGGCTTTTAACAGATATCTAAAAATACACAAAATAGTACAAATTATATTTGTTATTATCAAAATAAGTTCTAACATGAAAGCGGGGACGTAGAGCAGTGGCTCGAACCTCGAAACATATCTCAATGTTTGCGATTGATCCATTATCTTTACTCTCTCTCTTTTATATCTTACATTGCATCATATTGTTCATATCATATATATGCTTGGTATTGATTGTGTGCCTCACTAGAGCTTCATATAGCACCTCAACTCTTATTTAGAGAAATTTAGAGGAGATAGTCTAGAGCCCGTCACCGGGAATTCAACTACACTCTTTGGTTATACTTGGTGTGTTGCAATTAGTTTTTAATTCCGCATCATTTGTCATTAGATTAGTCATACACCTATTCACCCCCCCTCTAGGTATATTTTCAGATTTGGGCAAGCGACACTTGGAGAAATGAGAGTGGCAAACTTGTAAATAAGGCTGAATTTGGATCTCATAAACCCATTTTCTATTCATCTTCTTCTTCTCTCCCAAAAGACCACCTGAAAGCCCCAAAAGTTCTCTTCTTCATGAGAAACCCACTCCTTGAATCTCCTCTACTCTAAATCTATCTCCCTTTCTCTTCTTTCTTCCTTTTCTCCCTTTCCCTCTCTTTCTTTCTTCTTTTCTTTTTTTATTTCGAGCAACCTAGGCTGGGCTTGCCCTGGCCTAGGCCGAGCCCAGCCAAGGGGGGAGGGCGCGTTGACCTGGAGGCGCATCACCTTGGGGAGGAGCCACCGGAGGGGGAAAAGCTAAGGTTTTAGGAAAGGAGGTTAGCTAGGGTTAATATCAAGCCTTTAGGGGTGTTCTCCAACTCAAAAATTAGAATTTTAGAAGCTAAATTCATCATCCTAAGGTAAATTCTTGACTGAAATTTTGATAGAAAGTTAAGATTAGTAATAAGTTTTTTTTAGTTTTATGAACATGTTGATGTGGGCACTAAAATATAAACCTATGGAATCTTTAATTAGAAGTTGTTGTTGGCTGTATTCAGGATTATGTGAAGCCAAAGAATTGTGAAGGAATCATTTAAGAAGGTGAGTGGAGTCCTCCCCTAAGCATAGTAGGAAACTAAAATGATAATTTTTGTAAGGATAAAATATATAGTATATAAAGGCATTGATATGAAAATAGCTAACTAGAACTCATTGTGGTATATGATGAATGTGATGTGAGTGTATTGTTCTAAAATGCGTTTGTATACAAATGTGATACGTATTGTATAAGTAAATTGTGTGGACACCCTCATGTGAACATAAGTAATCAATAAACCTTAATTAAGAGAGCCATTAATTTAAATACGGAAACGTGTATGATTGTTAACGATTGTTATGCTAAATGTGTTGGCCCAGAGGCCTTCCACTCTAGTTTTGATGATGATTAACTCATGTAGTTATAGTTTACTAATAATCTTGTGATGTTTAGTTTCAGATACTTAATCAAGATATTAGTAGGCGATTTGCTTCAACAAAGGTATTTTGGAGCTTTCACATGGTGATTCAAGAGCCCGAGCGTCAAAATTCATATCTAGCACTCGGTTGAGTCAAGCTCGGTGGATCACGTTTAGATCGAGTCGACTTGGAGACGGCACTCTACAAGAAGACTTCGGTACATTGTTTAGTTTATAGTTTAGATCCATTGTTAAAGATTAGATAGTGTGATGTGCTCAAGTTCTGTAATATCCCTATTTTTTTAGTACGGTATTTAAATAAAACATACTGGTTTTTTAAATGTGTACATGTATTTATTTGTCATATGATATAATATTTCTCGTTGTTAGTAATATCTATATTGTTACTGTTAATTATTATTATTAGTTTGGTCATGTAATGTATTGGTATTATTAATATTATTATTTTGGTTAAGTAATGTTACTACTAATGTTGGATTATTATTTTGTAGTGGTGTTTGTTATATTCCTCTTCCCTTAATTTCCATTCATGTCTTACTCCTGGATCCTACCAATACCCATTTGGAGTCCAAGCCCATACCCATTAGTGATGCTATGCCCATTACTCTATTTGGATTCTTTACCCATTATCTTGACTACCCATTAACCTATTGAATTCCTAATCCTACCCATTAGCCCAATAACCTAATACCCAATATTTATCATTCGGATCCTAACCCGTTTGCCTAGACCCTAACCCGAATACCCATTAGACCCATAACACATCCTATATATATATTCCTTAACCTAAGCAAGAAACCTTAACCTAATCTTAACCCTAATCTCTCCCTCAACTCATGCTGCCGCACCTCTTCTCCTCTCCCTCCTTCCAGCCGTGCACTCCACCAACAGCAGGGTGTCCAGCAGCTCGGCCTCTACCTCCCCAGATCTGTACCACAGCCGCACCTCTATCCATCTTCTCTGTTGGTCACAGCCCCCGTTGGACAGCAACACGGCACAGCAGCCATCTCCCCCTCCTTGGCTCAACCAGCAGCAGTCCAGCCGAGCTCCTCCCCCGAGTGCTTTCCCTCCTCTTCTCAGGTCGGCTATCACCACCAGCAGGCCGAGCCCAGCACCAGGACCCCCTGTGGCTGCTCCTCCACCCGCAGCTGCACCTCTTTCCCCTTTGCTGCGCGCCTCTTTGACGGCAGACCCAATAGGCCAACCACGCTCAGCTCCAGCCCGGATCCAGTGAGCAACCATCAGCAGGCCGAGCACCCCCATCTCCAGGCCGCAGATCCAGATTCAGCACACGCCCAGATTCGACAGCGAGTAGCGAGTGATGTTCAGATCCGATCCATGCCAGGCCGTCGTCGGAGACCGGCACGGTGGCCTTCTCCAGCACCCTGGCCACCTCCCCTTCAGTCCAACAGCGAGGAACAGCACCACAGCAACCGTAACGGCGACACGCCCGGCAACGATCAGATTTCCCGATGTGAGTGTACTCTCCTTTCTCCTTCGATTCCTCTCGTTTTACGTATATTTTAATGAATGATGATTCTATTGTGAATATAGAGTTAGTGTAGAAATTATGTTTATTGATGTGTACAAGAGAGGACATATTCATGTTTTGTTGTGTGGGAGAATAGATTTCTGTATGCCTCTGATATGTGTTCTGGCAGGGTGATTAGTCGACTAATCCCTGAGATTAGTCGACTAATGACTCTGCTAGTCGACTACACCCAGACCCCTAGTCGACTAACTTACCTCCCAGGAGAATAACAGCTCTCTGTATACCTCTGTTAGTCGACTTGACAGTATTAGTAGTCGACTAACAGTATGCCTAGTCGACTTATACCTTAGCCCTAGTCGACTAATAAGTGGACCTGGAGCTGTGTAGCCTCTGTTTCTCTGTCAGTTGACTTACCCCTTTTCCTATAGTTGACTTGGCCTTAGTGTAGTCGACTTGGTCCCCTCGATTAGTCGACTAACCCTTCCTCTAGTCGACTAATTGCCTGTCTGACTGCTATGTATGGACATCTTATGGACTGTAGACTTTACCCATGAGTTATGTATTGGTTATTGAGGGTTGTACATGATTTCAAGGGATAGATATTGGTGGTAATGACTTGATCTAATAGAACTTAGATGCATGTATATGTGGTGACACCGAGTGTTGGGATATTATGATTGATCTTAATAGAAGAGGGAATTGTGAAGACTTGGGAATCAGATTAGATTGATGGAGTGAGAGAACTAACTATGATTATTGATATATGTTGGAACGGTGATTATTGTATCAGATTACTCGATGTGAATTGGTACTTGATGATCATGGAACTATTGGACTTATGAGTTGGTTGTAATGACTTGGGTTCATAATTGAGTAATTGATGTCTATTAGATGATACGTCGTTGATGTTAAGTATCAGAAGTAGCTATTCTATATTGCAGCTATTTGAGGACATATTAGACATGATTGAATTAGTTGAGTTGTGACTTAGATTGATCTTGAGTTAGAGGTTATCCAGAATCTATATTTCTTATACGGAGCCTGACTTGTATTGAGATGAGATTGACGTTGTTGGCATTTGGGATTTGTTTAGATGATATGTTGTTGATGTTGAGTACCAAGAGTAGATATTCCAGACCACATGTTCTTTGAGGATGTTTTCTATTCAGATATGATTGTGGTGTGTGTTGACTATTGTTCTCGAGGATATACAATATGTACTTCATGTTGGTTATTGATTACTTTAATTGATAGAGATTGATGATGGTAAGCTATTCAATGTCGGTAATGTTGTACTTCAGAGTGTTCAGATAGCAGTCATTACTTTATTAGTTGGTGAGATCATTTATTGACGACTTTGAGGATATGTGTTGATTCCATAACTTACCCGGATTATTCTATTCATGACAGTAGATCATTACTCATCTTAGATATCTTGATTTACCTGAGAAATCTGACTGATTATACTTGGTATCTACCTGATAATTATCTTGTCCATGTTACTTAATTGCTGGGAAAAATATTATTACACGGTAACAACACCCGCATGTTATACTTGTTATATATTCCTGTTATACCGGTATCCTGTTCCTGATATTATATATTCATGTTATACCGGTATCCTGATTACATGTTGATATTGTTACCGTGACTACCATCGAGTTATCCCAGTGATTTAAGTAACATGCATATTAAGTAATCTTGATAAACTAATAACATGATATTAAGCAACTTATACTGGGATTGGGGAGATTGATGGAGGAGACAGCGTCCGTATTTTGGGTGGACCTAGGATTTAGGTTGCGCAGCCGAAAGAGGGTTCCACTGTAGGGTTCCCGTGGGGTGACTGGCACCCCGTCATGTTTCCTGTTATACATGTTATACATGTACCTGTTCCTGTTTACATGTTCCTGACTACCTTGCGGTAGGTCCTGGTTCAGCGCCAGGAATCTGGGCCGTGGTCCCGGGTATGCACGGGCCCCACCTAAAGCATGGACAATGTCTCCAACCGATCAGTTTCAATAATTTAGGGCATCGATTGGCATGTGTGGTAGGCGTAGTATGGATGCGTCTATTACATGTGACAATTGGTGTTCGCTGACATGATTAATAATAAACTGTTGATGCTTTGTGACTGACCGTAATTACCTGATTGTATATCTATATATCATTATGATAGACACATGATTGTAACCAGGACCAGATTTATGACCAGAACTGGATACGAGCTTAGTGACATGTGATAGGTATATATTTTGACATCAGTTGCTTGTTTACTATTGTGACAGTTGTCTTCTGTCTTTATTCATGTTGATTATCAGTTATATTACAGTGCAGTCATTTATCTTGTTATTCAGTCTGTTATATCTGCAGTTGTTCTTTCTATTATTTATGCACATTGTTCTTCTGCACGAGCTTTTCCCTTTACACACACACTCACCAGGTCGCGTTCTGACGACCCTGGATTTACACGTCCAGATATTGGACGCTTGTTCTATTGTGCAGGTGTTCGATGAGATGGTACGCTTTGCGAGGAGCTTGAGTCCCTCTCTGTTTCTGGTATCCTCATTTCTGTTATATTCCTGTTACTTTCATGATTTTCCCTTTACCACTTTCAGCTGCCATTTTCTTGTTATTATTCATTTGCTATCATTGTGATTGTCATGGATATGTATTATTGCAGTGATCGATGATTATTAGTTCTGATTTATAGCTTGTTCAGGCTAATTTAGGCTTAGCGTGTATACGTGGGGTATTTTCCTCGCGTATATACGTCGCCGACCTTCGTCGCGACTCCGTTTCCGCGGATTTTGGGAAGCGGGGCGTGACAAGTTCACAACACACACACTTGTTTAAGTTTCATGTTTTGGTTTTCGGTTTTAGTTTAACCGATCTTGGTTTTCATGAGTAGATAGAATCAAAGCAAGTTTACATGATTTAATGTATATTAGATTTGATCTATATAAATGTATGCTTCATATTCTTAGAAAAGCTTATTTTGATAACCTATTCATGTATTTGGGTTTTGTATTTAAACAAAACTTATTTTCGGATTTTATGTCAAAAACATTGATATATATATATATATATATATATTATATATATATATATATATATATATATATATATATATATATATATATATCTTTCATGTATATTGGATTATGTCCATATACAACATGCTTTAATGTTGTTTCTATATCATGTTTTTGCATTTGGATATGTTTTGAAAAAATCGGATTTCCATTTCAAAATCTAAGTTTTGGAAAATACGGATTTCGGTTTTTGGCAAAATTTCTAAGTTACAAAAACAGTTCAAAATATTTGTAATATGTTTTAATTTTACTCAAACATGTTTGTATATAAAAGTATTATACTGAAACTATTTTGTGGATTTTTAGAGATTTTATGGGATTTATTTGATATTAAAAACTCAAGTTTTAAATCCTATAATCAGCCCTGCCAGGCTCTGGCGGTCGACCGGGCTGGTCGACCGGACACAGAGTCGGTCGACCGGACGTGCACGCAGGCCAGCCGCTTAGACTGGTTGACCGAGCGGTGGACCGACTGAAAGTGCCCCACTCTCGGGTGGGGGCGGTCGACCGGACGGTCGACCGGCTAGAGTACAACTGCTCTCTGGATTTGGCACGATCGACCGACAGGCTCAACGGTCATATTTTTTGATCGTTGGCCGGTCAACCGGTCGGTCGACCGACAGCCGTCCAGGCTGCTGACTGGACCCCAACGGCTAGATTTTTTCTTGGCCTATATATTGGGGTTCTTTGGGCTGTTTTGGATAAAATTTGAAGAGCCAAAATTCCTATACTCTCTAGTGTTTTTATACAAGTTTCAAAAGAGTTTGGGCTTTAAAGTTTACATTTGATTTGGTGTTTTATAGGGTTTGGAAAATCAAAGAAAAGTGATTTTAGGAAAAGTATTTTGGTTCATCTTCACATCCTTATTTCTAGTTTTTCCCAAGGATTTTCTTTGATTATTTATTTTCTATTCCTTGTGTTTTTCTCACACTTGAGCCATATCATTCTATCCTATCTATTAGGATCTTTGTTTTGTGGGAAAAGAAGTTGTTTGTGGTTGAGATAGACCACCTAGTTGTTAACCCTCATAATTTGTGATATCCCTCTTGTGTAGAGGTTGATTTTTGGAGTGGTAGTTGGCTCCCTCTAGTGAGAGATGGAGATTGTGTTTGGCTCCCTCTAGTGAGAGGTAGAGGTTGTGTTGGTATCCCTCTTAGTGAAGAGGTGGATTGTGTTGTATTGGCTTTGTGCCTATCCCTCATTTGTGAGGTTGATATTGGTGGCTTTGTGCCTAGCCTCTAAGTGTAGAGGTTGTGTTGTAATTGAGAGAGGAGTTGTGTACTCCCGATTGTATTTGCCCCAAATCCTCAGTGGAGTTCCCTGTGTGGGAGTCCTATGTGGACAAGTTAGTGGAAATCCTTCTGTGTGAAGGCGGGGACGTAGAGCTTTGTGTTCGAACCTCGAAACAAATCTCGGTGTTTGCGTTTGATCCATTGACTCTAACTCTGTCTCTGTCTCTCTCTCTCTCTCTTTTATATTATGCTTTGCATCATTTCATATTGCTCATTCATATATTATATGCTTGGCTTGTTTGTGTGTGCCTCACTTGTGTTTAACCACGAGAGCTTCATATAGCACCTCAACTCTTATTTAGAGGAATCAAGAGGAGTTAGTCTAGAGCCCTTCACCGGGAATTCGGCTACACTTGTTGGTTACATTAAGTGTGTTGCAATTTAGTTTTAATTTTCGCATTTTGTTCATTAGATTAGCCGTACGCCTATTCACCCCCCTCTAGGTGTACTTACAATTGGTATCAGAGCCTACGCTCCTAATATTTGGTTTAACCACCTAGGAGTGTGATCTTAGTTTTGCTAATCTATCATTTGCATTTGCACACTTATATTGTTTACACACACTCATGGATTTCTTGTCACCTCCCATGTTTGATGTCTCCAACATTGATATGTGGAAATTTAGGATGTCCATGTATCTAAAAACCCTAGGCTTGCATGTTTTCCTTGCCGCTACCAAGAAATCCTATCTTGGTAATAGCAAGCATATAGAGGCCAATGCACAAGCCCTTGAGGCACTTAGAAGCACGCTTAATAAAGAATATTTGTACTTAGTTTCTAACTGTGATTCTGCCTTTGCAGTATGGAACACCTTGACCTCCTCCGAGCTACAAACGCCCAACAATATGGAAGATGAATCTAGTGGAGAATCCGAGCAACAATACTACATGGTCCAAGGGAATGACTCTCTTGAGGTATATTCGGAATCTTAATTATATGGTGATGATGCTAGTTCTTCTTGTGATGATTATGTTGATCCAAATGCTTTGAATGAAGAACTATCAATTATATGTGAAAAATTGTTAGAAAAATATAATCTTCTGAAAAAGAAAAGTCTAGGACTTAACAAAGAAAATAAAGATTTGTTTTCAAAACTTGATTTGGCTTTGCAAAAGAAGGAAGAGATTTCAAGTGAACGTGACTCACTTAAATCCCAACTTGACCTTGCCCTAAATGAAATGAAATTTTGAAAAGAAGAAATGGTTGCAATGATGTTTTGAAGATATGAGTATCTTCAAAACTTGATTTTATTGTAAAAGAAAATGATTCTTTGAAAATCAAAATTATTTCTATTTCAAAGGATTTAGACTTGGTTTCTAAGAAAAATATTTCTTCGCAAAATGATATTGATTCACATGTTTGCCATGCTAGTGTAGCTTCACATTCTAACTCACCTATTGCATGCACCTCTTCTTCCTTGATTGAAAATGATATATCTATACTTAAGAAGAATGTTGATTGTTTGGGCTCCACTTTGAGCCATTGTGCTTTGAACCACTCACGTTTGGAGTCTATGTTTCGAAAGAAATAAGTTCCATCTTTGCATGCACACAAACCACGGCATACACATGCTCAACACATACACACTTATAACACAAGGTATGCTCATGTGTACACTTGTACACATTATGGACGTAAGGGCCACCTTGCTAAGTTTTGTTATGATCGTATACATGATTCAAATTTAGCAACTAAATTTGTTTGAGTTAGGAAAGGTGCTAACCCCTATGGACCCAAAAGAGTATGGGTACCAAAGTCCACCCCTATGTTATTTGATGTAGGTGTGGACTCTCGCTTGATGTGAGTAATGGTGCCTTGAAGTGGATGCGTTCCGAGCTTAAAGAGGACAATTTGGATGCATCACTTTCAAGGAAAGTTTGGTGGAAGGACCACTTTGTTTTGGAGACATAGAGATGTACCCTCATCGGTTTTTGGTAACGGTCTCTTACTCCTCATTTATGTTTACATGCTTTTCATGTCATTGATTTTTAGCATGTTTTGATGTTTCATGATTAGTATGTTATATGTCATGATATTTAGATTAGTGATATACATGTTTAGTTATTTGAGACACCCATGTTTAATATGGATTTATATCTTTGTGTTCTCACATTTGTTTTAACTAATGTGTATGTCCTAGATCTATGCATGTGCATGTACATAATGATCATATGTATGTTTATGAGTTGATTTCTATGCTTCATGTTTTGATTACTTATTTAGATGTTAATTTTCATTAAAACTCAGATTTATACTTGTACAACTAGTGAGCCACAAATAGGTTATTATGTGTTTGTGCTTGAATGCTCATTTGTACCCATTAGATGTACTAGTATAGTCTAGTTTTGATGATTCATACATTTGACTTCTATTCTATATTTTTGACATATTTTCATGTGTATGTTTAACTTCATGTATATGTCTATTTTGTCTAAACTATTAGCTATACATATACATCCTTGAGCCATTTGCCTTCATGCATATACTTTTGTGGACTCGTTTATATTTGGATATGTATGTATACTTTAGTTTGTACATGACATACATATACCTTGAAGGATTCTAGTTTCGATGATTTTCATAATTTTAAGAAATTTCATATTGAGATTTATTGCCTAGTTTCATGATAATGTGTTTCAAATAACTCTTATACACTCACTTTATTTATTGTTTTCTCATGATTTTATTTTCATGAGTATGATGTGGGCTTTATAGATTTTGAGTGTTTGGTGATCATGTGATTTACATATTTTTCATAGAATATATTTTTGTTTTATCCTTACTTGAAGGATTTCGTACTAGTTTACAAATTTTTCTTTTAACTAGTTCGTATTCTTCATTTTGGAAGAGTTTTCAATTATGCTAAACTATTTTCAAAACCTATTTTTGAAAACCCTTTCCATTAAAGGGCGGTTGGTTGGGCGACCATGCCTTGTATGCTTATTATTGAAAATCATTTTAAACATGTGCATGAAATGGGTGGTAGGTAATATGAGTTATACACTTGATCTTATTATGTTTTCAATTGGTATCATTGGATCTTTTCAATTGGTATCACTATTGACATTCTTTTTGTATACTCATATATGTTTTTATATATATGTATGCTTACACTTCAAATAGTATCAATTTCGATTGGTATTCAATCTTCCATACGTATATATATACTTTATTTGTGTTTACTATATCTCTATATCTTTGAGCACAAATTTTAGTTATGCTAAGCTTGATTTCTTCAATGACTATTATACTTCAATTGATTATGTTTCAATTGGTATCTTATACAAGCTTATGCATTATTTTATTTGGTATTTCATAAAGGGAGAGAAAATTTATATTTCATTTTTTAATTGGTTTTGTTTACCCTTGATATTTTACTCCCACACTTTATGTTGAAAAATGATTAAAAAATGATATTGATTTTTTTTGGTATCTTTTGCTCCTAATGAAAAATTACTTTCAATTGGTACTAATCTTTACAATTGATATCAAGATTATCTATATATTTTTTTAATTGATATCAAAAATTTTGGTTAAATTCTTCAAAATTATTTATTTACTTACAATTAGTATTTAAATTTATATAAAAAACATCTATTTATGTAACTTCAATTGGTATGTTTTATTTATTTTCAATTGATATCATGATGAACGAATTGATATATTTTTTTCAGTTGGTATCATAATGTTTTGTTTTGATTTCACCCCTTATTGATATCTTTTGTTTAAGACAAAAAGGGGGAGAACATTGTTTTATTGTTCTCTTTGACTCCTTTATTGATGATTGACAAAAAGGGGGGAAAACATTTTGAGTTTAATATGCATGTTTATTGTTTATTTGTAAGTTTATATCAAAATTGTTTCATATTGATATTTTTATTGTTGGTATCAAAAGCTTTTATTGATTATCTTCTAATTGGTATCAAGAATTTTTTTTATTGATTGGTATCAAGAGCTTTATGTTGATTTTATTGATAAAGTTTTCAAATTAAAATTTTATTGGTATCAAGAGAAATTATTTAAAGAACATGTTTATTTTAAAGGGAAAAGGAATTTATTTAAAAGTTTGGTATTAAGAGTATGTTTATTTCATGTTTGGTATCAAGAGCATGTTCATTTTATTGTTTTATGCATGTTGATACATATTCATGTTTAGTATTCATTGCATATATCATTGTTTATTGTTTATGCATGAGTTAAGGGGGAGCTTCTTTGAAGCTTAACTTTAATCCATACATATATAACTCCATGAGTTTTGTCATCATCAAAAAGGGAGAGATTGTTGGCCCAGAGGCCTTCCACTCTAGTTTTGATGATGATTAACTCAAGTAGTTATAGTTTACTAAAAATCTTGTGATGTTTAGTTTCAGATACATACCAAGATATTAGTAGGTGATTAGCTTCAACAAAGGTTTTTGGAGCTTTCACATGGTGATTCAAGAGCCCGAGCGTCAAAGTTCATATCTAGCACTCGGTTGGAGTCAAGCTCGGTGGATCATGTTTGGATCGAGTCAACTTGGAGACGGCAGTCTACAAGAAGACTTCGGTACATTATTTAGTTTATAGTTTAGATCCATTGTTAAAGATTAGATAGTGTGATATGCTCAAGTTCATACACACACACTTGTTTAAGTTTCATGTTTTGGTTTTCGATTTTTAGTTTAACCGATCTGATTTTCATGAATAGATAGAATCAAAATAAGTTTACATGATTTAATGTATATTAGATTTGATCTATATACATGTATGCTTCATATTCTTAGAAAAGCTTATTTTGATAACCTATTCATGTATTTGGGTTTTGTATTTAAACAAAACTTATTTTCGGATTTTATGTCAAAAACATTGATATATATATCTTTCATGTATATTGGATTATGTCCATATACAACATGCTTTAATGTTGTTTCTATATCATGTTTTATATTTGGATATGTTTTGAAAAAAATCGGATTTTCATTTCAAAATCTAAGTTTTGGAAAATACGGATTTCGATTTTCAGCAAAATTCTAAGTTACAAAAATAGTTCAAAATGTTTGTAACATGGTTTGATTTTACTGAAACATGTTTGTAGATCAAAGTATTATACTGAAACTATTTTGTGAATTTTTAGAGATTTTATGGGATTTATTTGATATTAAAAAAAACCCAAGTTTTAAATCCTATAATCAGCCCTGCCAGGCTCGGGCGGGTCGACCGGGCCGGTCGACAGACCCAGAGTCGGTCGACCGGACCGGTCGACTGACGTGCACAAGGACGTGCACGCAGGCCAGCCACTTAGGCCGGTCGACTGAGCGGTTGATCGACTGAAAGTGCCCCACTCTCGGGTGGGGCGGTCGACCGGACGGTCGACTGTGAGGCTTGGCACGGTCGATTGAGCGGTCGACCGGCCAGAGAGCAACTGCTCTCTGGATTTGGCACGGTCGACCGGACGGTCGATCGGCAGGCTCAACGGTCATATTTTTTACCGTTGGCCGGTCGACCGACCGGTCGACCGACAGCCATCCAGGCTGCTGACTACGGCCAGATTTTTTTCTTGGCCTATATATTGGGGTTCTTTGGGCTGTTTTGGATAGAATTTCAAGAGCCAAAAATTCGTATACTCTCTAGTGTTTTTATACAAGTTTCAAAGAGTTTTGGGCTTTAAAGTTTACATTTGATTTGGTGTTTTATAGGGTTTGGAAAATCAAAGAAAAGCGATTTTGGGAAAGTATTTTGGTTCATCTTCTTCATCCTTATTTCTAGTTTTTTTCAAGGATTTTCTTTGAGTATTTATTTTCCATTCCTTGTGTTTTTCTTATACTTGAGCCATATCATTCTATCCTATCTATTAGGATCTTTGTTTTGTGGGAAAAGAAGTTGTAGTTGGCTCCCTCTAGTGAGAGATGGAGATTGTGTTTGGCTCCCTCTAGTGAGAGGTAGAGGTTGTGTTGGTATCCCTCTTAGTGAAGAGGTGGATTGTGTTTGTATTGGCTTTGTGCCTATCCCTCATTTGTGAGGTTGATATTGGTGGCTTTGTGCCTAGCCTCTAAGTGTAGAGGTTGTGTTGTAATTGAGAGAGGAGTTGTGTACTCCCGATTGTATTTGTCCTAAATCCTCAGTGGAGGTTCCCTGTGTGGGAGTCCTGTGTGGACAAGTTAGTGAAAATCCTTCTGTGTGAAGGCGGGGACGTAGAGCTTTGTGCTCGAACCTCGAAACAAATCTCGGTGTTTGCGTTTGATCCATTGACTCTAACTCTCTCTTTTATATTGTGCCTTGCATCATTTCATATTGCTCATTCATATATTATATGCTTGGCTTGTTTGTGTGTGCCTCACTTGTGTTTAACCACGAGAGCTTCATATAGCACCTTAACTCTTATTTAGAGGAATCAAGAGGAGTTAGTCCAGAGCCCTTCACCGAGAATTCGGCTACACTCGTTGGTTACATTAAGTGTGTTACAATTTAGTTTTAATTTCCGCATTTGTTCATTAGATTAGCCGTACATCTATTCACCCCCCTCTAGGTGTACTTACAAAATGTTAATATATATTTACATGGCGTGTTGGTGTATATAGAGAATGACACACACACACACACATGTATATGTGTGTGCGTGCATATATCCATGTATGTATGTATGTATGTATATGTATATGTATATATATATGTATATATATATGTGTGTGTATATATTGAGATGGCAAAGTTTTGGTAGGCTATATATATATTAGAGTATGTGGTTGAGTACTAATTATTTAAATTCGTGGCGGACAAGGGGTGCGCCCGAATGACACACACACCACCCATTTGTGGCGGACAGCGGGTGTGCCCGAATGATGCATATTTATTGGAATATAAAAATATGTTATGTAAATATTGATGTTTGATATTATTTTTATAATCACATTATGAATTGAGAACAAATAAAATAAAATAGTTGTCAACTCATGTGAACCATGCCTATTCATGTTTATCACATAACTTTGCATATTTCACATGCTTCATTAATTGACGGATATTGAAATTTGTATTATACTTCATTCACTGAGCTGTGCAGCTCAAATCCATTAAATATATATATTTTCAGGTCAGAACAAGGGTAAAGGCTTTGTCTAGTACTAATCTCTTGTAATACGGAAGCTCAAGTCACAACATCACCCCTTTTGATAGCTTTTGTTGTTTAAAACTATGCTATGTTATCGTTGTATAAAAGTGTTGAACTTAAGACTTTTATGTAAACTGTCTATTCTGTTTGCGTATGCTCCTTTGTAACCTAATGTATCAGTGGTGAACCTTTTAAGCACTAAGGAGTAGCTCTTGTAACTTCCTTAAGGGTAAGTGTAGGATTCGACAAACAGAAGGTATGATGCATGTTCTTTTTCCAACTTAAGTAGGCGATGTCAAGATGAAATATATATCAACTGCATGTGTATTTGTTATCATACTTGATATTTGGATTGATATTGAGCCGTGGAGGATATTCAGGATGTTTATATTTTATATGCTGTATTTGAACAAGTGACAAGTTACAGGGGAGGTGCATCTGAAATTTCAAACAAATATTGTAATGATATGATAATCACTCCCTTGAAAATGGATAAGTAAAGGATTTGTGTAATTAGACCTGAAACTGTCACACCACCCCACCCCCACTCCCCCAGTCTCTCCGCCTACCATCCCATTCCTTCCTTCCCTCCTCCCCTCCTCTCCTTACCTCTGTCCCCTCTGTTCGGTCGAATCTGGCAAAACAGAGTTCTATCTTCGGCTGGACAGACTATACAGAGGGGTTGAGGACAAGGAGGGGAGGGGGAAGAGGGGAGGAGGGGGAAGACTGATTGAGTTAAAACCTGCACAAAATACAAATTTTAGAACTTTAAGAATAAAATGTGCAAGTTCTCAGTTCTACCGCTATAGCAAGTGACTATGCGGATCGTGATCCACAAGGAGGGACTAGCAATAGAAACTTTTTTAGTAAACTCTCTTTTAGGTTACAAAGAATGGTAAAAAATCTTCTTTTAGTTCTCAAAAAGAAAAGAGAAAAAATGGAGCTAAAGTCAAGTTAGGAAGAAAGTGATAGATAGAGAAGGTGGAGAAAATGAAAGTGGATATGTACAAAGAAATGAAAAAGAGTGAAAGAGATTTGGAAGATTGTGGTGTTGGTAATTTACACTAAAATTAAAAAAAAAGAAAACCTAAACGAAAAACTTACCTCCTTTGATTGATGACTTACCTAAAACCCTTGCATGTTTTACCTTGCTTCGGAGGCGATCAACGCATAACCCATAAGATCGAGCTCAGTCCCCATTCCCCATTTGCATTACATCATCAAGATGAACAAGAATGAAATGATACGAAATCTTGAGGAGGAGAACATCACCATGAAATATCGGTAGCACTCACACAAATATGATTATACTGATGCTTCTAGATTCACTTGGATGCTCATCATAACCAAAAGAGGAAAAGTAGAAAGAAGAAGAAGAAAATAAAAATAAAGACGAACATAAAAAAAAGTTACCTTTTATTGCTTGCAGAAATGATGAAAGAAAGGAGGAGGGTACATCGGTGTCACTCTCAACATAAGCCTCTCTCTTACTTACATGAATCTCAGTTTAACCTATGCTTACAAAGAAATAAAAATTACATAAAAAGAAAATAAAAACTTATACTAAAAAGAATGAAAAACTGGCATAAAATCTATCTCTGCTTGGTCGTTCCTTTTTTGCCTTTGAGATTGTAGATATTTATAGGAGAAATGCAGAGGGTAGAGAAGTATGAATATAAGGGAAGCTGGCTATTTCTGAATTTAAATTCTCCCTTATCTTCAAACTTGATTTGATGTGGATATTCAGTTCTAATCTGCAGCTTATTGGCGTATTGATTGCTAAATATAGCTTATAAAATGACAGAATTAGAAATAATGATCAACTTAAGAGTTGTAGCCTTTAAGTCCTCTTTCTGGATCATCTTGAATAACTAGATTTGAGTTCAGGTAGCGAATTCTATGATTCAAATACTAAAATGTATCCAGTCAGAATCTGAGTCAAAATTGCTTCATCTCATCCATTGATCTTCTCTCTATCCATTTATCCCTTTGGATTTGGACTCTGTATTTAACGTTATCCTCGGTTGATCTTTAGCTTTAACCACTTGATTCACCAAAAACTGAATTTAACTAACTGGATTTGGGATCATCCTCCTCTAACCAAATAGATCTAGTTAAATCTGAATTTAACTGATATTTATTTGATTATCCTCTTTCTCCCCATGATTATCTTCTGCAAAATAGAAATTTATGACAAGAAATTTAGCAGATTTATTACATGATAAATGTGGATATGTAATAAAGAATAATATAATAAATGTGTGCAATCACACCTTCAAACCTATCCTTTGCTCGTCCTCGAGCAAAACAATAAAACTAAACCAAAGATTATTAGACCACTTTCGCAGGTCACGCGATTGCACTGAGCTTGTGCAACAAGTCGTTAAACCTCTAAGTTACCCATAGAGGACGAGTTTTGTCTCGTAAGGATTTTTATTGGATTGCACCCACAAAATCCATAAAGAAAGAGAAAAATGTTAATATTTTGAAAAACATTTTGAAAGAAAAATATTTGTAATATTATTGTAAGATTTAAGTAATCTATAAGTTATAAGGAAATCGAATTTTTCATTCCTAAACTTAGTCTCCATTCAAAAATTTGTTATCAATCAAAGTAAGAAGTCAAATTGTGCTTCTCATCTAAGTCTATTATTTTACCCTAAGTCATATGCACCTTCGTGACCGTGAAGTTTTGATTAAGGATTTTTTAACTCTAACTCTTATGCCTTATTTATTTATTTGTATATATATATATATATATATATATATATATATATATATTTTTGGTGATATTATTCTTTTGTTCTATTAAGCTTTTTAATCTGCCCATGTAACAAGCCTTTAATCGGTGACTCCCAAACCAAATGGCTTTAGGGTACCGGGTGAGAAAACACCCCCAAGGACTTAAGGACTCGAGCAAATAAGGCCACAAAACTAAGGATTTTATTATATGAACCGCTTTTAGGCGTGAATACTTATGTTTTATGAGGCACAAATACCCAGCTTAATCAGAGGATTTTTATAGATATATATTTCTTTTTTTCTTTTTTTTCAAACTTATCTAATCATTTTTTGCATAAATAACAAGCTTGCTTAAGCCAAAGCACTTAGCTAATTAATAATTAGATTTATTTTTTTCATAGATATACATATATATACATATTTTTTTTATAAGGCATAAGAATCTTTGTTTTTGAACCCTAAGTCTGTAAGTGTATAAAGTGCGCATATTTCATCAAGGCAAAGATCAAGACTAAATTACTTTGATAAATTATCTTCCTAACCCTAAAAATCAAACAAATAATCTTATTTTGATCAAGTATAGGAAATCCTAATTATGATTATCCTATTCCTTAAAATTGACTTAATTTCTCACAAAAAATATGTTAAAATATTGTTTCTATTTTCAAAAAGATTTTAAAAGTAAAGAAAATGTTAAATTTTTTTAATAAAAAAAAAACCTAAGTTATGTTAGACCCTCCCCCACCCCTATCTCATGCATTGTCCTCAATGCATGAATTAATGCATAGATGCATGAAAAAGAAGAAAGGGAACGAAAATTTTACCTTAAGGTGGTGGTTGTGGTGGTGGTCTGATTGGCTTACGAAATGTGGCCCAATCGAATTTGCGTGGAGTTCGAAGGAACCTACCCGAAACCTCTCTAATATAACCCACTAAAATGATGAATGTATGAATGATTTTTATTAAGAATTTTACCCTATCTAATTTTCAAATTTCACGAGTAATTTCGGAGTCAATTTTATCAACACCCTTGTCCCAAAATGGAGTATGAAAAGATAGAATGATTGACTTAGACTTAGGAAGTACGGGAACTAATACCGACTCAGGAAAGCGACTTAGGTCAAGTAAAGGTTCAGGAGTCGAGATTGGTTCCAGAAGTAGGTCTAAATCAAGAAGTTGAAACTCAAATCCACATTCATTTTCCACAATAGAATATGACTTAATATTGGTGATTCAAGTTCAAGAATGACAGGTGTGGGGATCAAAACTGACTCTAAAATATTACTCAAGTTGGGTAATAAAACATGAGTTAATATTGATTTGAGAATTTGAACTGGATCACAGATTTGAGAATCTAGGTCACATTTCTCATTGAGTTCAAATTCATAAAAATGAGAACTTTCCAATTTGTCAATGGGACTTTCAAAAGCATAAAATTGGTCAAGTTCAATATGATGATCATAAAAGATTGGTGATTCAATTTCATGATGAATTGACACATGATCTAATATTGACTCGGGAAAAAGATTGAAATCAGGTGAAGACACCGAAGTCATTATTGAATCAGGAAGTAGAATTGAATCACCAAGTTGAGGTTCAGGATCATATTCATTATCAAGTTCAATTTCAGGAAAGGGATAGCTTGCCAAACTATCAATGTCATTTTTAAAATTTAGAGTTTGGGCAAGTTCAAATGGTTGTACTGAAATGGAATCTTGTTTTCCAAAACAACATGACTCTTCGGCTCCAACAAAATGGTTAGTGACATCAGAAATGGTCAAAGGTGAGAACGGAGAGTTTGGACCATCATATCTATGTCATGATACGAGTGATTTGAGCCTGAGTCATGGCTTCAAGCATCTTTTCAAGTTGATTGGTTCATCATTTTGTTGCGATTGGACTTGAAAAGATGAAGTGTTGTTTTGTAATTTGTGATGAAATTGTGAGTCCGTCAGATTTTGTGATTGTTGCTTGGACTCACGCATACTCATTTCCAAGATTGATGGTTTTTCATTTTGAACTGATAGAACTGAGTATGATTCTTGAAAATATTGTGGACAAGGTGGATAAGGAGGACAAGTTGACTGAAAATTGGACTCAGGGGAGGTGAATCCCATTGACTCTGTGAAGAGTTAAAATTATTCTGGAAATTATGGTTATAAGATTGGGGGTATAGGATATATTGATTCGGATAAGACCAATCCGACACACTAGGTTGGTTAAAGTTATGATATGCTGGATTGGTAATATCCGAAAAAAAGGTTGGGGTATAATATGGATTAACATTAAATTTGGAAAAATTATTGTTATAGCCATATCACACAATAAAACACAAATAAGGAGAAAAAATAAGCAAACAAATAAAAAGAAAAAAAATCTAACCTAAGTTAGTGTAAACCTTAGACCTAGATGACTCTTAACTGGTTAGACTATCCACTGGGGGTATATTGCCGAATCTAACCACAAGTTAATCGGCCAAGTAGGGGTAAGATTGGTGGGAGGAATCTGCGCAGAAGCGACGGGCCTAATTAAGCCAAACCACCAGCCTTTGGGGTTTCGCCCCTCAATCCCCAACCTTAGTCACCGATTTGGTAAGAGTCAGATTCAAATCAACTCTCCCTAAGGTCAATCTCCTATTCGAGTCCGAGATGTCCCTAGGGCCAACGTCTACTCAGTTTTAGTTAGGCTTGGGTTAGTGAGTGAGGAGATTATTTGTGGGCTAAGGGAGGGTAATGAATTCCCCACCTTATCTTGTTTATAGGACAAGCCCTTAAATCAATTTAGTGCAGTGTACAAGTATATAGAAAAAAAGTAACACTCAAGTAATTTTTCATACAAGAATGAACTTATACTAAATGCTATGCACACATACCTTGGCTCCAGCACTCTTCAACAGTAAATAGAAGATGTAATGAAATAGACACGTGCCTAAATGCAAAGTCTAAATCATTTTTAGAATTTACAATTAACTTTTTACTGTTTTTTTAGAAATGTATATACAGTGAGTCAAACAAGAAAATAAATGCTACAGAGATTAAACTATGCAATTCAGCTAACCTGCAGAAGATACAGATTAGTAGTTCACTCAGATTGATATAAGAATGTAGCAAATCTGAGGGCTTTCGGGCTTTGCTTTCTTGAACAGAGTCCAGGGCTACTTATATGTCCATTACAGCAAAAATTCCTCGTTAAATTTGTACACCAAAAATAAAGAAGAAGGTTAACCAAAAATATAAACTTTAAAGAGAATTCCTTACCGTCCCTCCCGGCAATGGTGCCAAAATTTGATTGAGTTAAAACCTGCACAAAATACAAAATTTCAGAACTTTAAGAATAAAATGTGCAAGTTCTCAATTCTACCGCTATAGCAAGTGACTATGCGGGTCGTGATCCACAAGGAGGGACTAGCAATAGAAGCTTTTTTAGTAAGCTTTCTTTTAAATTACAAAGAATGGTTAAAGATCTTCTTTTAGTTCTCAAAAAAAAAAAGAGAAAAATGGAGTTAAAGTTAAGTTTAAGAGGAGAAAGTGATAGATAGAGAAGGTGAAGAAATGGAAGTGGATATGTACAAAGAAATGAAAAAGAGTAAAAGAGATTTGGAAGATTGTGGTATTGGTAATTTACACTAAAATTAAAAGAAAAAAAAACCTAAAAGAAAAACTTACCTCCTTTGATTGATGACTTACCTGGAACCCTTGCATATTTTACCTTACTTCGGAGGCGATCAATGCATAACCCATAAGATCGAGCTTAGTCCCCATTCGTATTACATTATCAAGATGAAAAAGAATGAAATGATACGGAATCTTAAGGAGGAGAACATCATCAAGAAATATCGGTGGCACTCACACAAATATAGCTATACTGATGCTTCTAGATTCACTTGGATGCTCATCATAACCAAAAAAGGAAAAGTAGAAAGAAGAAGAAAATCAAAGTAAAAACGAACATAAAACAAAGTTACCTTTTATTGCTTGCAGCACGATGGAAGAAAGGAGGAGGGTACATCTTTATCACTCTAAACATAAGCCTATCTCTCTTATTTACATGAATCTCAGTCTTACCTATGCTTACAAAGAAATAAAAATTATATAAAAAGAAAATAAAAACTTATACTAAAAAGAATGAAAAAACTGGCATAAAATCTATCTCTGCTTGGTCGTTCCTTTTTTACCTTCGAGATTGCAGGTATTTATAGGTGAAATGCAGAGGGTAGAGGAGTATGAATATAAGGGAAGCTGGCTATTTCTGAATTTGAATTCTCCCTTATCTCCAAACTTGATTTGATATGGATATCCAGTTCTGATCTGCAGCTTATTGGCGCATTGATTGCTAAATATAACTTATCAAATTAAAGAACTAGAAATAATGATCAACTTAAGAGTTGTAGCTCTTTAAGTCCTCTTTCTGGATCATCTTGAATTATTAGATTTGAGTTCAGGTAGCGAAAGTTATGATTCAAATACTAAAATATATCCAGCCAGAATCTGAGTCAAAATTGCTTCATCTCATCCATTGATCTTCTCTATATCCATTTATCCCTTTGAATTTGGACTCTGTATTTAACGTTATCCTCAGTTGATCTTTCGCTCTAACCACTTGATTCACCAAAAATTTAACCAACTGGATTTGGGATTATCCTCCTCTAACCAAATAGATCTAAGTAAATTTGAATTTAACTGATATTTATTTGATTTTATCCTCTTTCTCCCCATAATTATCTTCTGCAAAATAGACATTTAAGAAAAGAAATTTAGCAGATTTATTACATGATAAATGTGGATATGTAATAAAGAATAATGTAATAAATGTGTGCAATCATACTCTATACCTATCTTTTGTTCGTTCTCGAGCAAAACAATAAAACTAAACCAAAGATTATTAGACCACTTTCACAGGTCACGCGATTGCACTGAGCTCGCGCACGTTAAACCTCTAAGTTACCCATAGAGGAAGAGTTTTGTCTCGTGAGGGATTTTAGTAGATTACACCCACAAAATTCATAAAGAAAGAGAAAAATGTTAATATTTTAAAAACATATTTTGAAAGAAAAATATTTGAAATATTATTGTAAGATTTAAGTAATCTATGAGTTATAGGAAAACCAAAATTTTCATTCCTAAACTTAGTCTCTATTCAAAAATTTGTTATCAATCAAAGTAAGGAGTCAAATTGTGCTTCTCATCTAGTCTATTACTTTACGCAAAGTCATATGCACCTTCGTGACCGTGAAGTTTTGACTAGGGTTCTTTAACTCTAACTCTTATGCCTTATATATATATATATATTTATTTTTATTTTATTTTTGGTGATATTATTTCTTTGTTCTATTAGGCTTTCTAATCTGCCCATGTAACGAGACTTTAATCGGTGACTCTCAAACCAAACGGTCTTAGGGTACCGGTGAGAAAACACCCCCAAGGACTTAAGGACTTGAGCAAATAAGGCCACAAAACTAAGGATTTTTATTATATGAACCACTTTTAGGTATGAATACTTATGCTTTATGAAGCACAAATACCCAGCTTAATCAGAGGATTTTTATAGATATATATTTCTTTTTTCTTTTTTTTTCAAACTTATACAAACATCTTTTGCATAAATACTAAAGCTTGCTTAGGCCAAAGCACCTAGCTAATCAATAATTAGATTTATTTTTCACAAATATACATATATATACATATTTTTTTTATAAGGCATAAGAATCTTTATTCTTGAACCCTAAGTATGTAAGTATATAAAGTGCAATATTTCATCAAGACAAAGATCAAGACTAAATTACTTGACAAATTATCTTCCTAATCCTAAAAATCAAACAAATAATCTTATTTTGACCAAGTATAAGAAATCCTAATTATGATTATCCTATTCCTTAAAATTGACCTAATTTCTCACAAAAAATATGTCAAAATATTATTTCTATTTTCAAAAAGATTTTAAAAATAAAGAAAATGTTAATTTTTTTAATAAAAAGAAAAACTTAAGTTATATTAGACTCTCCACCACACCTATCTCATGCATTGTCCTCAATATATGAATTAATGCATAGATGAATGAAAAAGAAGAAAGGGAAGGAAAATATTACCTTAAGGTGGTGGTTCTAGCGGTGGTCTGATTGGTTCACGAAATGTGGCCCAATCGAATTTGCGTGGAGTTCGAAGGAACCTACCCGAAACCTCTTTAATATAACCCACTAATATGATGGATATATGAATGATTTTTATTAAGAATTTTATCCCATCTAATTTTCAAATTTCACAAATAATTTCGGAGTCAATTTTATTAATACCCTTGTCCCAAATGGAGTATGTAAAGATAGAATGATTGACTTAGACTTAGGAAGTACATGAACTAATACC
Source organism: Agave tequilana (assembly GCA_038442645.1). Lineage (NCBI taxonomy): Eukaryota > Viridiplantae > Streptophyta > Magnoliopsida > Asparagales > Asparagaceae > Agave > Agave tequilana. Next base: position 10,414 of record JAVJIF010011956.1, on the reverse strand, counting down.
GACTCAGGAAAGCGACTTAGGTCAAGTAAAGTTTCAGGAGTCGAGATTGGTTCAGGAAGTGGGTCTAATCAAGAAGTTGAAACTCAAGTCCATATTCATTTTCTCACAATGGAATGTGACTTAATAATGGTGATTCAAGTTCAAGAAGGGCAGGTGTGGGAATCAAAACTGACTCTAAAATATTACTCATGTTGGGTAAAAAAACAGGAGTCAATATTGATTCGAAAATTTGAACTGGATCACAGATTTGAGAATCTAGATCATATTTCTCATTGAGTTCAATTTCATAAAAATGAGAACTTACTAATTTGTTAATGAGACTTTCAAAAGAATGAATTGGTCAAGTTCAATATGATGATCATAAAAGATTGGTGATTCAATTTTATGATGAATTGGCACGGATCTAATGTTGACTTGGGAAAAAGATTGAAATCAGGTGAAGACACCGGAGTCATTATTAAATCAGGAAGTAGAATTGAATCACCAAGTTGAGGTTCAGGATCATATTTATTCTCAAGTTCAATTTCAGGAAAGGGATAGCTTGCCAAACTGTCAATGTCCATTTCAAAATTTAGAGCTTGGGCAAGTTCAAATGGTTGTACTGAAATGGAATCTTGTTTTCTAAAACAACATGACTCTTCGGTTCTAATAGAATGGTTAGCAACATCAGAAATGGTCAAACGGTGAGAACGGAGAGTTTGGACCATCATATCTATGTCATGATTACGAGCGATTTGAGCCTGGTCATGGCTTCAAGCAACTTTTCATAGTTGATTGGTTCATCGTTTTGTTGCGATTGGACTTGAAAAGATGAAGTGTTGTTTTGAAATTTGTGATGAAATTGTGAGTCCGTCAAATTTTGTGATTGTTACTTGGACTCACGCATACTCATTTTCAAGATTGATGATTTTCTATTTTGAACTGGTGGAGCTGAGTATGATTCTTAAAAATATTGTGGATAAGGTGGATAAGGAGGATAAGTCGGCTAAAAATGGACTCGGGGGAGGTGAATCCCTATTGACTCTGTGAAGAGTTGAAATTATTCTGGAAATTATGGTTATAAGATTGGGGGCATGGGTTATATTGATTCGGATAAGACCAATCCGGCACACTAGGTTGGTTAAAGTTATGATATGTCGGATTGGTAATATCCAAAAAAGAGGTTGGGGTGTATTATGGATTACCATTAAAATTAGAAAAATTATTGTTATAAGTCATATCACACAATAAAGCACAAACAAAGAGAAAAAAATAAGCAATAAATAAAAAGAAAAAAAAATCTAACCTAAGTTAGGGTAAACCTTAGACCTAGACGACTCCTAACTGGTTAGACTGCCCACTGGGGGTATATTGCCGAATCTGACCACAAGTTAATCGGCCAGGTAGGGAAAAGATTGGTGGGAGGAATCCGCGCAGAAGCGACGGGCCTAATTAAGCCAAACCACTAGCCTTCGGGGTTTCACCCCTCAATCCCCAACCTTAGTCACCGATTTGACAAGAGTCGGATTCAAATCAACTTTCCCCTTAGGTCAGTCTCCTATTCGAGTCCGAGATGTCCCTAGGGCCAACCTCTACTCAGTTTAGTTAGGCTTGAGTTAGTGAGTGAGGAGATTGTTTGTGGGCTAAGGGAGGGTAATGAGTTCCCCACCTTATCTTATTTATAAGACAAGCCCTTAAATCTATTTAGTGCAGTGTACAAGTATATAGAAAAAAGTAACACTCAAGAAATATTTCATATAAGAATGAACTTATACTAAATGCTATGCACACATTCCTTGGCTCCAACACTCTTCAACAGTAAATAGAAAATGTAATGAAATAGACACGTGCCTAAATGCAAAGTCTAAATCATTTTTAGCAATTACAATCAACTTTTTACTGTTGTGTTAGAAATGTATATACAGTGAGTCAAAAAAGAAAATAAATGCTACAGAGATTAAATTATGCAATTCAGCCAACCTGCAGAAGATACAGGTTAGTAGTTCACTCAGATTGCCACAAGAATGTAGCAAATCTGAGGGCTTCCGGGCTCTGCTTTCTTGAGCAGGATAGGGCCACTTATTTGTCCACTACAGCAAAAATTTCTTGTTGTTAAATCTGTACACCAAAAATAAAGAAGAAGGTTAATCAAAAATGTAAACTTTAAAGAGAATTACTTACCGTCCCCCCGGCAACGGCGCCAAAATTTGATTGAGTTAAAACTGCACAAAAATACAAAATTTCAAAACTTTAAGAATAAAATGTGCAAGTTCTCAATTCTACCGCTATAGCAAGTGACTATGCGGGTCGTGATCCACAAGGAGGGACTAACAATAGAAGCTTTTTTAGTAAGCTCTCTTTTAGGTTATAAAGAATGGTTAAAGATCTTCTTTTAATTCTCAAAAAGGAAAGAGAAAAATGGAGTTAAAGTCAAGTTAAGAAGAAAGTGATAGATAGAGAAGGTGGAGAAAATGGAAGTGAATATGTATAAAGAAATGAAAAAGAGTGAAAGAGATTTGGAAGATTGTGGTGTTGGTAATTTATACTAAAATTAAAGAAAAGAAAACCTAAAAGAAAAACTTAACTCCTTTGGTTGATGACTTATCTGGAACCCTTGCATGTTTTACCTTACTTTGGAGGCGATCAACGCATAACTCATAAGATCAAGCTCAGTCCCCATTCGCATTACATCATCAAGATGAACAAGAATGAAATGATACGAAATCTTGAGGAGGAGAACATCATCATGAAATATCAGTGGCACTCACACAAACATGGCTATAGTGATGCTTCTAAATTCACTTGGATGCTCATCATAACCAATAAAGGAAAAGTAGAAAGAAGAAGAAAACAAAAGTAAAGACGAACATAAAAAAAGTTACCTTTTATTGCTTGCAGAAACAATGGAAGAAAGGAGGAGGGTACATCGGTGTCACTCTCAACATAAGCTTCTCTCTCTTACTTACATGAATCTCAGTCTAACCTATGCTTACAAAGAAAAAAAAATTACATAAAAAGAAAATAAAAACTTACACTAAAAAGTATAAAAAACTGGCCTAAAATCTATCTCTGCTTGGTCGTTTTTTTTGCATTTGAGATTGTAGATATTTATAAGAGAAATACAAAGGGTAGAGGAGTATGAAGATAAGGGAAACTGGCTATTTCTGAATTTGAATTCTCCCTTATCTCCAAACTTGATTTGATGTGGATATTCAGTCTGATCTGCAACTTATTGACGTATTGATTGCTAAATATAACTTATCAAATGACGGAATTAGAAATAATGATCAACTTAAGAGTTGTAGCGCTTTAAGTCCTCTTTCTGGATCATCTTGAATCATTAGATTTGAGTTTAGGTAGCGAAATTAATGAATCAAATACTAAAATGTATCCAATCAGAATCTGAGTCAAAATTGCTTCATCTCATCCATTGATCTTCTCTCTATCCATTTATTCCTTTGGATTTAGACTCTTTATTTGACGTTATCCTCGATTGATCTTTAGCTTTAACCACTTGATTCACCAAAAACTGAATTTAACCAACTGAATTTGGATCATCCTCCTCTAACCAAATAGATCTAGTTAAATCTGAATTTAACTGATATTTATTTGATTTTATCCTCTTTCTCTCCATGATTATCTTTTGCAAAATAGACATTTAAGATAAGAAATTTAATAGATTTATTATATGATAAATATGGATATGTAATAAAGAATAATGTAATAAATGTTTGCAATCAAAGACCACCAGGGAAGGGGGACTGGGGAGGAGGACAGAAATTCGGAGGTGGAGGGGGAGGGGGGGGAGGAGGGAGGGTGGTAGCGGGCAGGGGAGGGTGAGAAGGGGGAGGAGGAAGAAGGGGGAGGGGGTCGCCTGCGAGTCAGGGGAGGTCCGGGGGTCACAGGGGAGTCGAGGGAGGCCCGGGGGAGGGTTGGTTGCCAGAGAATGAAGGAGAATTAGAGGAGGAGATGAAGGAGAAGAGGGCTTTTTGGTCATTTTTATTTTTGATTTTGTAGAGGAATTTTATCAAATTTGGGGTGTTGTAATCCATGGGGGGCTTTTATCACTTTGGGGGATGACAATATCCGTTCCCTAAAATATATATGACCTACTATGTCCAATCTTAATTAAGAAAAAAAACTGACCTTCATAATTTTATTCATTTTAGTCAAGTCTTTTTTTAAACCAACTAGGTACACGTGTCAAGCGCAAAACGCTTCTCAGCGGCGAAAGATGCAAATGCTCCATAGTAATCGCTTGAAAAAAAGCGAACCGTTTCAAAATACAGACTGTTGGTACCCTATTTCCGGTGACTGTGATCATTATCGCAATCCTCATAAAAATGCCCTATTTTCTGAGGACTACGATCATGATCACAGTCCTCGCAAAAATGTCCTATTTCTAAGGACTGCGACCATAATTGCAGTCCTCACAAAAATATTATGTTTCTAAGTATTTATAAGACTGCGACCATAATGGCAGTCCTCACAAAAATACCTTATTTTTAGTCTTTATAAGATTGCGACTATGATCACAGTCCTTATTATTAGAACATGTTTTTAGTTTTTATAGGATGACGACCATGATCCAATCCTCACAAAAAAGCATTATTTTTAGCCTTTATTAGGACTGCGATCATAATCGCAGTTCTCACAAAAACAAAATTTTAGCCTATATTGGGACTGTGATAATAATCGCAGTCCTTACAAAATGCCTTAATTTCAATTAATAAATGTACTGTGATCATAATCACAGTCTTCTAATAAAGGATTGTGATCATAGTCGCAGTATACATATAGCAGTGCGACCATGAGTCACAGTCCTCATATCAGTATCGTTATCATCTGCAAGCCCCCGTTTACCGGCATTAAATGATCCCAACTTTTTTAGATCTAAGTACCACATCAATCCAAACTCAAAAAAAAAACTCATCGTGCACGAGCAAACGAGATCTGCAAAAGGTTGATCTAAAAAAAAAAATTTATTTGGAGGCTTCACCCCTTGAGACCCTCGAGTGGGGATTCTCGCCCCCTTTCAACTCCCATGGAGACCTGACCACGCAAGTCGACCCGTGAAATACTCTGCATTGGGGTCAGAGTTGAGGGGAGAGCAATATTGAGGACGATGGGGAAGGGTAAAAGAGGAAATGAAAATATATATAGAAATGGTGATTTGGAGGAATTGATTTATGCTACGTGGATGAGACTGTAGTGAATAAAATTATGAAGCTAATTTTTTTTTTTTATAATTATGAAACAAAATAGGTGGCTGTAGCGAAGATTTCTACACACCACACACAGATATATATATATATATATATATATATACACACACACACACACAACACACACACACACACACACACACACACACATATATATACACACACATATATATATACATACATACATACATACATACATAACTCAAATTAATGGTATATATTAATAATCGCAACTGCTTTAAAATTTCAATGATAAAATACATGCTAATAGAGTTTTTGCAAGGGTAAGTAAACAAAAACGCTAAGTTTTGAAGGATATATATACAAAAAAGGGGGGAAAAAAAAAGCCCCCCGCTAATGAGCCCCGTTCGTGCTTTTCAATTAGGGACCTCATCTTAGTTATACTGCAGGGCAGGTTGGACATATAAATTAGCCCATTGTCCTTAAAAACAGTTGAGCTAACCCAAACAGAGCTCGTACCCACTGAACTAGCAGCAGTAGTGAGGTGCGCAAAATTTTGAGTACACGATGCAGTGTCATGTAGGAGTTCCTCTCTCCGAGCTCCCCCAAAGACCCCATAACCTCAACCAGGTTCTTCTTCTCCCCTTTGAGCACCAAATCTCTGGTCGAAGACCTGCGTGCCGAGGACATGAACCTCGAGGTTCATGTGAGACGGCGAAGCAGCTGGTAATTATTTCTTGAAGACGAGCATGAAGATGGCCAAGATGGCCCTGTCCTCCAATGACCCTTACGGGAACTTCAAACAGTCGATGGAGGAGATGGAGGCCTACAGGATCAGTGAGCTGCCGCGGCTGCAGGAGCTGCTGTGGTGCTACCTAGCGCTGAGCCAGAAGAAAAACCACAAGGTCATCGTGCTCGCATTCTTGCACTTGCTCGCGGATCTTAACCATCAAAACACGAGCCTTACCTTGGGCTGAGTTGATGCAGCTGGTTCATGTCTTGTTTGGCACGAATTTGATCTTGGTGGGGTGTGAGTTGTTCTCTAATTACTTAACTGTGATACTTTTGTAATTTGGCGAGTGTTTGATGTAGAAAAAGATGGATCTTCTTGTTAATGTCTCACATTCTCTTGGTTAAGGTCTCTCTCGTTCTCTTTAATAAGCAATATTATTGGTGCATTAGTTAAAAGCAATATACTGTAGATAGATGATATGAGCACAAGTGAGCTTGTAATTAATTAAAAACAGGAGCCCTCCCATACATCACACACGCGCGCGCACTGATAAGGTATTAGAGAAAAAAAAAAAAAAAATACGGGGAGAAGTGAAGGAGGAACACTTTGAAAACAGCAATTCGGAAGATAAAATTAGAGCAATTTCCTTTTTTAGGTTTTTTGAGTGAAAGATTGTGAAATACAGTTTGACTCTTTAGCTTAATTGATAGCAAGTTTTTGAATACAGACTGAGTCTAGAGATGAATAATTTGGTGTTCTTATGACTTATACATTGTTTAATTCTTACAAAAGCACTTCAAATATTTCTTTTCATTTCAAAATATATTTTCCGAAAAATATTAACATTTTTTTCTCTTTCTTTATAGATTTTGTGGGTGTAATCCACTGAAAATTCTCACGAGATAAAACTCGTCCTCTAGGAGTAACCTAAAAGTTTAACATCTTGTTGCACATGTTAAGTGCAACTGTGATTCCTACGAAAGTGAGTTAGATTAGTTCTGTTTTTTGTTTTACTCGAGGACGAGTAAAAGATAGGTGTGGGGGTGTGTTTGGACGCATTAATGCATATTTATTATTACATTCCTACATCCTTTCTGAAATAAATCTTGCAATTATACTATCTTAATACTTAATTTGTACAGGATATGATGGGAGAAAATAAATCACAAATCCAGGTTAACCAAACCAGATTCTGAAGGGATTTAAATCACAACCGAAGATCAGAATGTATCAGAAGGATAATACCAGATCAAAGTTAGTTAAACCAGGTTTTTGAAAATCAAGTGGTTTCCTGGAGAATCAACGAAGATAATGTCAAAATCAGAGATACAACTGAATAACCAATTGAAGATAGAAGCAAATCGGGGATCCACGGTCCATCGTCCCCTAAGATCTGGCCCTACGTCCAGATCTTTGCCAAGGAAACGCGGCTCACAGAGGACTGGGGGAGCGTCAGCTCCCCCTATCTTCGTACGCTCTTCTCCTTTTCTTTTTATCTATAAATACTAGCATTTCAGATGTAAAATGTATACCACGAGGCTGAAAAGGTTATGAAAAGAGAGTTGTGTGTGTTGTAATACGAGTTTGGAGATGACCGAGAATTTATAATGATGATTCATGAATGAAATTTAGTATTCTTCTATCAAGGTCGTGCACTTTCTCAGTCTAAGATTTTTCTCCTCTTTCTCTATAATTTCTATGATGCAATTCTACTCTGTTTATTTCATATTCTACTTTATGTTTTCATTGATGATCTCATGCATGTCATCTTCTGTTTGCAGTTTCTAGTGCTTCTACTTCATTTACTACTTCAGCAATGTTTGGAGAAAGGAGACAACGGTGAACCAATTCTTGTGTCAATTCTGGGTTCAACTCTCTCTTTCCTCCTTTCATTTTCTTTCTTTCTCCATCGCTTTACTTAGTCTTCGCATCGGTTAGTATTTTGTCTTCTTTACTTTGTAGTCTTAATGCTTATAGAAGTTAGTTCTTAAAACAATGAACTTTTCATTCAAAGATTTCCCAAACTAGATTAAAATTGGATTTAGATTTTTAAAAATCAAGTTTCAACAAGTCTCTGTGGATTCGAGCCTCTTCTTGCCACTATATGATTCTTCTAAAAGATTCTAGTAAGATTAAGTTTTTCTAAAATTCATAAGTGGTTCAACAACGATGGAGTTCTTCATGACTTTTGAACTGCGAACAACCAAATAGCAAGAGTTCCTGTCATCATCATTATTTATTCCATTTTATTATGTTATTGAAACATAGTGGTCGAGGAGCTCTAGTTAGGTGAGTGTACCCTGTTTATACCCGAGATCACAAGCTTAAACAAACCCCTGACTGTTGAGATCAGGGCTACCCGTTAGGGCAGGAGTAAGAAATAAGAAGCTCAATGAGTTATATACAAGTGGTAGCCAACACTACCACATCCCCATGGTGGGATGAATATGGATCCAAGAACATGCACACGACAAGCCCTAGTTAACTGTTCATTTCCCCCCAGCCCATGTTATATTTATTATATTTTACTACACAATAAATCAGGAATAATAACAGTGCATGTAGCAAGTAACTGTTGGCCCAAAGGCCTTCCACTCTAGTTTTGATGATGATTAACTCATGTAGTTATGTTTACTAATAATCTTGTGTTGTTAAGTTTCAGATCATTAACCAAGATATTAGTTGGTGATTAGCTTCAACAAGGTGTTTAGAAGCTTTTCATGATGATTCCAGGGCCAAAGCGTCAAGATCACACATTGCCTAGCCCATGGATGGAGTTTGGAGCAAGTCAACTTGAAGATGAAGATCATCAAGAAGACTTAGGTATCCATAGTTTAGATAGTGTATTTTAGATCCATTTGTAAAGCTTAGTATAGTTGAAATGCTCAAGTGCACAAACACACACGTTTTCATGTTTGGGATTTGGTTTTCATGAATAGTAGATCAAAACAAGTTTACTTTATTTTATGTATATTAGATGTGTTCTAAATATACATACATGCTTTAAACTTGCTAGACAAACTTATTTTGATATTCCTATTCATGTATTGAAAAATCAAGTTTGATAAAAATACAAGTTTTATTTTTATAAAATTTGCAAGACTCAAAAATGAATTGATATGATTAATATATGTCTTGTAATTTTTATCACAAGTTTGTGTTTCCATATAAAATGATAAAACTATTTTTGGTGATTTTTTAGAAGTGTTAAAAGATTTTTAGAAAAATATTTTACACTGTTTTTCTGTCCCAGATTTCTGTTCCAGGCTTCAATCAGTCGACTAGTCAACCTGACCTAGTCGACTTGGGTGAAGTCGGTCGACCGGGCCGGTCGACGACGTGCACAAATCTGTGCACGTTTGGAGGCACTGGGACGGTCGACCGCTCCGGTCGACCGGGGCACTTACAGTGCTCTCTGTTTGTTTCGGTCGACCGTGCCGGTCGACCGCAGTTGCCCAACGGTCATATTTCCGACCACTGGCGGTCGACCGGGCCGGTCGACCGTTGCCTGTCAGAGCTGCCAGCTCAGCTCTAACGGCTAGTTTTCTGATGGGCCTATAAAAACCCCATCTCTTTGGGTTTTTGGCCAGGTTTTTAGAGACAAAAATTTCCAGACTTTCTCTATTGTTTTAAAAGAGTTTTTAAAAGAGTTTGAGCCAAAAAGAATTCATCTTATTTGTTTTTAGGTTTTTGGAAAAACAAAGAAAAGAATATTTTGGGAGATTTGTCTTGGTTTTCATTCTATATCTTTTGCAAGAATTTTCCCAAGTGTTTTTCTTTGTGCTTGTTTTTCAAACACCTAGTTTTCCACACTTGAGCTATCTTCTATCCTAATCTATTAGGATCATTTGTGTGGAAAAAAGAAAAAGGAAGAGGTTGGGTTGAAAGAGACCACTTATTGTAAACCCTTGATTTCTTGGTTGCTCCCTCTTTGGTAGAGGTTGAGGTTGTGATTTGGGTTGTGGTTTGCTCCCTCTAGTGAGAGGTAGAGTTTGGTTGTAAACCCTCTTTGGTAGAGGTGTTGGTTGTTGTGGTTGTATGGGCTAAGGGCCTACCCCTCTGTGTGAGGAGGTGTTTGTTTGAGAGAGGAGTTAGGTACTCCATTGTTGTACAAATCCTTCTCGGTGAAGGTTCCCTCGGTGGGAGTCCTCGGTGGACGGTATAGTGGATTAGAAATCCTACACAGTGGTGTAGGCGGGGATGTAGAGCAAGGTGTGCTCGAACCTCGAAACATATCATTTTGTTTACGTTTGATCCACTTGTCTCTAAAACTCTCTCTCTTTACATTTGTGCAAAGCATCATACTTCATTCATATCATATTGCTGTGTTGAGCATAATTCATATTTCATATCATATCTATTTGCTTGTGTTGTGCCTTGCATAATTCACATTGCTATATCTTGTATATGCTTGGTTGTTTGTGTGTGCCTCACTTGTACCTAATCAAAAGAGCTTCACATAGCACCTCAACCCATTCAAGGAGAATCAAGAGGAGTTAGTCCAGAGCCCTTCACG